>PVJL010004342.1:41135-132251 GCA_004026885.1 Lyroderma lyra
GTTTCTGTGAATGAACCCCCTCCTGCCCCTTGGTCCTGGACGCATACTTCGGGCTGTTGGCTGTGCACTGACAGGGATTCTGGGGAGATTCTCAGGACCTCTTTCTGAGTGCCTTTTATTGACTGATCCCACGACACCCACCTCCCACCCAACCTGTCATGTTACAGACCAAGCAAGTCCAACCAGGACGGCTTTGAATGTGGCCCAACACAAATTCGTAAACTTTCTTAACACATTACAAACATTATGTATGGACATTTTTGTAGCCCATCAGCAATCGTTAGTGTGAGTGTATTTGATCTGTGGCCCAAGACAGTTCTTGCAACATGGTTCAGGGAAGCCAAAAGGTTGGACACCCCTATAAACCAAAACAGTCTCTGACATTGCTTCAGGACACCCCTATTTTCTACATCCGTCTACCTTGCTTTGTGGTAGAATCAGTCTTAACTGCAACAGTGGTGCCTGGGAGACAGCTCTGCTCAGAGGGCAGAACACCTGCCTTCTCCTTGGTGCGGGCACCAGGCTCCCTGGAAAGGATTTGGCGAGTTAGTGGTGATGGACACAGTCTGCAGGGCTGTTCTCCTTAATGCTGTTACTCGGACGGTCACTTCTTTGAGTAGAAAGTGAAGACAGAGCCCGTGTAATGGGGAAGCATTCTGCGTGCCAGCGGTTCCTGTGAAGTATCACATTCAGGCGACTGAGAGAGCGCTTCTTGTTTCCTGGAATTCACATACAATGGCTTATCATTGACATCAGAAATGCTCGATTTCACTCCATAGCCAGTTACAACACCCAGACAATTCGAATTTAATGAAACTATTGCTTTTGTAAATGCCTTTGGTCACTGTGGTCACTGCTCATTGCAAATGTTATCTACATGAGATACATAAGCAATACCAACACCCGAGAATGTAGTTCTGCAAGGAAAGACAATGGAAAAGCAGAGGAAGAGGAGGAGCAGGGACATCCGTATTTGGAGCAAAGAACTGCATGTGGAGGAATGGCTCAGGGAGCCGCGTCTGCAGGAAGCAGGGTGGGGAAGGAAGGATGGTCCTGTGGGCGGGTCGTGGGGCCGATGGGCACTGGAATACTGCGAGGTGCCGGTTCGGGCTAACTTTTCAGTGGGCCTACAGATGAGCACACTGTCCTCCCAGCCCATGAATGTTACTAACAGCCAAGGGCAAGGTTCCATAGGGAGGAGGAGACAGAGGTCAAGAATCCGAAGTCTCTTCTGACTTGGAACTTATAAAACCTTAGGAAAGAGTACATTAACATTAAAAGCAGGTTTTTGAAATAGGAGAATTTAAAAGAATGAGTATTAATACATCTGTCTCATGGATGTGTTTCTACAGATCTTCACAAGACAGCCATACTTGCATGTGGCTTTCAGTGCGTTTTATTTTTCTCTGGCAAATAAGGTGGAGGGAAGGGTTATTTGCATGCTTACTGCAGCCTTGCATCCGATATGGTTCTGACCTTTGGGAAAAGACAAATTTCTCCACACAGTCTCCTATATCAAGTGTCCATATGTCCTCCCAGCCCATGATACATAGGAAGTTATGATTTACTATTGTAATACTCAGATAGGACATTATAATAGCCAAAAGAGACCTTTTTTTCTATAAAGAGTCTGTAAGAACAACTGTGTAAATCAGGGGTGATCACCAGCCTGGACAGGAGGTATACTGTGGGATGTCTAACAGACATCCTTGGTGACTCGGGGCGTCCTCTGCTTGCTGACACCCCAGCATAGCTTGAGTCCCTGGAGAGCACACAGTCCTCTTCTGCCAGCATGTCCACGTACCTGGGTTTAGTGCTTGGATGTCAGAGTAAGTGTCGATGACACGCGGAAGATCTGGGGAAGCATGTTACTAAGTTGATAAAACATTTCTTCAGAAATACTCTACAAGAGGGGAAAAAGTTTGTGTTTGTGAAATCATAATCGATTTAAAAAATCTTCAAATGTTTTAAATTATGGAACTAGTTTTAGACGAGGAGTGCAGTATGTGAAAACTGTCCTTCGTGACCGACGTAACTGCACGGCTGTGGGCAGGGGCGTTCTGCTGGTTCCACGCTCTGAGGACCTGTGTTGTTTCTGTCAAATACTGGGTTTGATTACCAGAAAAAGCCCGAACTAAGGCCAGCAGATCAGTAAGAAAAGTACCACTCATCTTGCTAAGGTCTACACAGAATCCAAAACATTCTCTGCTAACAGCTCTTCTATCTATGAGCTCTTCAAAACCTATAAACATAAATGTAAAAAACACAAAAAAGGCAGGATGAGTCAGGTTTGGTTTTGGAGTTAAGTAAAAGATCCCCCGACATCTCTGACAGTAAATTAAATAAATGCCTTTATGGCACCCAAACACCCCGCCTTAAAAGCAGGCCGCTAGCACTTTGTAAGTGTCCCACGCGCTCCCTCTACCGGTGAGGAACGTGGTACAGCATGTAAGCCGGCCTGAGGTCTGTCCAGGTAACACACCTGTGGCACCAGAAACTGCACTGTCCTGGAAATTCCTCCGTCCCACGAAGCCATTTCCATCATGAAACCTAAAACACAACAGGAGACTGGGCTGAATTATGAGTTCTGATCGCACACCTACCAATCTTTGCCCGAGATAAATGCAACTCCAACCACGAGGCTTTGTGACCTGACTGGTCAGGCAGCTGCTTTTCTAGAGGCTTCTGCCGTCTTCCTTCTTGGCGCCAGAGGTTTAATGTGGTTTTGTCAACTCATTCACCAAGTCCCATTTAGTCTCCACGCCGTGAAGCCAACACAGGTTATTAAAGTCTAATTAAACATGTGGCTCATTTTTTTTTTCTTTTTTAAGAAAGTAAAAGGCAACAGAGAACAAGTAGTAACCAGAGCAAAATATAAATAACACCCCAATATCTTGTACGTCAAGAGGGCTGGATGTTTGTTTTGTGACTAGAAACATACTCAAATAAGTAAAAAAGTCCGTTATGAAATATTTGCTTGTTAAACCATTTAATCGAGGCACCAGATATTGGATATCTTTCACTTTCTCTCTGCTGGGTTGCTCTACTTTCAATATTTGGGAGGAAGAAACATAGGCCATTGTAATAGAAGGTTAGGCTCACCTTTGACACATTTAAACACAAGTTCTGCTCTCCTTAAGCACCAGGGTATAGTCATTTCCTAAAAGCAGAAATGAAACAAATCTTGTTTTTAATAGAACTTTATAAAAAAATACGCAGTGAGATCTTTATTTATCGGTAATGTATTGCATGTAGATCATCCAGTTTGTGCAAAGATTTGGGCAACTACTTGATAACTTCAGCTCAATTTCCTTTGGTTTTTAGGCAGATGACTTCTTCCAGCTGTGAAATGCTAATTAATTTAATTAACCTACTAAATATAATTTTCAAAATGAACATCTTTACAACTTTCTTGATAATTCTAAACACAAATATAAATGATGCAGAAATTCCATCCACCTACTCCTCTCAATGTTAGCATGAATAATTCTATTAAATTGTACATTTAAATAAGCAATGCATTAAAATGTTTGTTATTGCAAAAGCAACAGATACAAGTGAACACCCCACTCCAGCACCTAACAAACCAAATGCAGTCATTTGTCTGTGTTCCTGTCTAATTTCTGACTGAGTACCAGCATCAACATCTAACAAATACATTTTGTAATTTCCCAGAGTTAGGATCAGTGGTTATGCCATTTTAAATTCTATATTTTTTCACTATCAGAATTGTTTCCCTATGTTGCAAGTTTTCATAATTGTAATAGTACAATACATTTATTATTTCCTTACAATGATTCTAATCTTTTTGGGTCTTAGGATCTTTTTATATTCCTAAAAATCACTGAGCACTCCAAGGAGCTTTTGTTTATGTGTATTATATCTCTTGATACTTATTGCATTAGAAATGCAATGAAAACTGATAAAAAATACTAATTTCATTTAAAAACAATAATAAACATGTTAACATAAGTTTTTAAAAAGGAACACTAACTATATTTTCCCAAACAAAACTATTCTAGTGAGAAGAGTGACCCCAGGTAAATTCCTGCTGTCTAGTCACACAATGGAATGACACATGACAATGTGAATGCACAGTCTACAACCAATACAAGTAAATTTCACAGACGTCACAGTGAGTGACGGCAGGTGGATATCGGAGTACGTCCGACGTGACTGACTCTACATCTGTCAGCTACAACGCAGCTGAGGGCTTGGTGCTTTTCAGAGTCATGGCTGATGTGAATGAAGGGGAGCACGAGGCTGGCTGCTGGGATGCTGGAATGTTCTGTGTGTCGTGATCTGGCTGTTGGTTACATGGGTGTTCAGTGTGTGAAAATGTGGGCTATATATTCAAGATCTATGGGGGCTGTCTGGAACGGTCTACGGCTGGATACTTCCTGGATGGCCCTTGCATGTATTTTTCTATATGTGCACGATACTGTAATAAAAAGTTGAAAACAAACATCTTCACCAGCCATGACAACAACAACAGTAAGCCCTAAATCCCAAATTATTCAACAAGTTAGTAGTGGAAACAAAGGCGTGTCAGGCTCTCGGGACTCGTCCCTGGCAGGTCCAGTCCCCATCTATCAGGTTAGATGGACAGGGGTCTCACAGCATCTTTGGACCACAGAGATCTATGGAGACACAACGGGTCCTATCAGTACATCTTTCTTCTTGCTCACAGATTGTTTCCTTTTCTTTAAAAACAAAAACAAAAAGACTAATGAATTTCTACCCCTTCTCACTTACTATAGGACACAGAGTGTTTCAGACATCAGTATCATCATGCACATGCGAAGATGTGCTGAGTGTCTGACAACTGTTGGTCAGAGGAAGACAGCGACACGGAGCGTGCTCTGGATCCCTGCGGGATGCCTGGGACAAACAATACCACTGTGTCCTGTACGGTGTTGTCTGAGTCTGCAGAGTAAACTTCTTGACCCGAGTGGATGTTTAAATACAACAGAAGGTAAGATCATAGCTTAAGATACTTCCGTGAATGAAAATGGACACTCTGCAAACAAACTTAATGTTCTGCAGCTGGCTGTCCCAAATTAAAAAGTAACTTTTGTAACCTCGTGGGAGAAGGAAAGCTGGTCGTATCCGATGGCTGGAAGTAAATCCGAACTTAGTGACTTTTGGAAACACTGTTTTTTGAGGTTGCTTCCCACCTACATGTGACCATTTTTATCAACTGGTGGACCAGGCGTCCAGCTGCAGGGATGTTTGGACATTTCCGTGTGGCTGGAATTCATCACAGACTTTCTCCATTACTCCCCAAATACTCTTTTATAGGCAGATCCGTGAAAGATGATAACTTAACAGTGGCTAAAAATTCCTAATGGAACTAAGACACCATAAAGCCACGGCGGGAGTCCATATGAGGTATGGCTCAGGCTACCAGAGTGAACGGAAGGGGTGATTAGGAAGCCTAATGCAGCTTTCACAGGGTGCAGCCAGAGTTCTCTTGAAATGATAACGTGTCTGCTGAAAATACAAATGGATTATATGTGGGAAACCATTTAAAATCACCTTGTCTTACGTGGCATTGATTTGTGTGTTTGTGTGTAACAGAGGACATTGCATTGAAATATGAGCCCTCATAATAGAATCAGTCTAAGTGAAGACGTAGTCATTCTGAAGCAAAACAAAGTCTTTTACACCGCACTTTACAGAGCAGCATTAATACCCATCTCTTATTTTGCTAATAACTTAATAATCAATGATCAAATGTCCTTCCTGATAGTCACAACCTGCACTGACCAGTGAGCAGTCCTGCTTCTTAAGAGAACGCCACCTCAATGCAGGCAGGCAGCAAGGTGCCGACGCGGGCCGTCATGCCCGGGCTGCCCCCGGCCCTCCCGGAAGCCCCCGCGCCCGTCTGTGCTGAGACCGCGGCGCTCCTCTGGACCACGGGGCGCTGACGTTCCGGCCTTGCATCATCTCCGCGGCTCGTCCCCTTTAACCAGTTTCTGTGCGGTGAGGGGAGCAACCCGCAGAGCGAGCCAACAGACACAAGCAGATATTTTTTTAAAAACGCGAACTAAAATTCGGCCCTCAATGAAATGGACGCAGGATCATGCCACAGTTCATCCGTAGAGGCCAGCACTGGCATCACCCAAAGAGCGTCCCGGAGAAGACGTTCCAGCGAGGCCGCCTCCCGTCGCCGTCCCCTCCCGTCGCCTGTGAACGTGCACGCGGAGCACGCACACTCATGTGCACGTTAGCCGAGCACCAGCGTGCAGGCCAACCTAGCGCTCTTCCCACCGAACTGGGGGAGGAGGAGGCAGCGGGAGGAGCGGCACGCGTGTGACCCAAAGCTGAGGACAGCTGTGATTCTCGGTCTGCTGACTACAGCATAACGCTGTCACTGCCTGGAAAGTGGGCTGTCAGTGTGCCGTGCGCAAGGTTCGCGCAGTCCTAGGACGAGTGCTTTCGGGGTGCTCACCTCTGACATGTCGTGCACCAGCAAGAGAGGAATGCTAATCGTTGTGACGTCGTGGGTGCAGCAAACCTTGAGTATATTCCGGAGTCCCATGATGGCAGGGTCGCGGGCGGTGATGTTTCCAGATTTCACGTTGTCATCCACACAGAGGTGGAAAGCGACATGGATTTCTGAGAGGTTCGAATGCCGTGTGATGTAAAATTCCCCTGCGAACAACAGACACGTTCAGGGCTCTCCAGCGCACGGCTGCCAGCCATCAGCAGACTTTCTGCGTGACGGACGAGCAGTCAGAGTGTTCAAGTGACAGAGGGGGGTCAGGGACCTGTGCTCAGAGGATACGATACTGCGTCGTGATTCTTGGAAAGACAGTGCTGGAAGCCAGCGACCGCAGCCAGTTCTGCATCGGGTTCGCGAACTGGTGTGACGTGACCCCCAGGCATGAGGAAATCAGGTTGCGTGCCCGTCGTGTCTACTCTGATGGAAATGCTCAAAATGTCCTACTGACACGACTCTGCCACGTGGAAACCGGCTGCCTGATCACTCATCGCCCCCACGCCCTAAACCTGCTCTTCCCAGTCTCGGTCCTTGGGTCCAGTCTGTCCAGCTGGCCGCCTAGGACAAAAGCACAGACGTCACCCTTCGTTACTTTTCTCTCTCCGTGCCTCTTCCCCGGCCCCCAGCCCGGGTCTCCACCATCTGAGGTCATCTCTCCAACAAGTATCTCAGGTCCGAGCACTCTATTTTCATTGCTGTCGCCCTAGTTGGTGCTCTCACCCCCCGTAGCCTGGGTTTTTGCAAGGGGCCTTCTTAATCCATCCCTCTGCTCCCATTCTTGCCCCCTATGGTCCACTTGCACACCGCAGGCAAAACGGTTCGTGCATGAGTCAGGTTATGTGTCACCCCCGACTGAAACCCACCTACCAGGCTCCCACGACACTCTTCCATGGGGTCTGCAAGGCTTCCAGGAGCCGGACGCTCTGTGTCTGACACGCCCCTGCCTCACCCCCTCTCCTCCTGCCCAGCCTCAGGTTCTTGTTCACGTCTTCCCACGAGCAGAGCCTGTTCCCCAGTCCTGGGCTGCTTCGTGAAGCTTCCCCCCAGATCCTTGTACGGCCGACGTCTCACCAATCATGCCTCACATCACTGGTCTCCTCCAACTGTCCCACCCGATGGAGGACTCCCTGACCCCTCACTTACTCTCTGTCACAGTTCTGCTTTGTTTTATTCTCAGCACTGACATTCTTTAGTTTATGAGATTTTAAAGAGACCACTGTTCACACTCCACATCTACGGGAATTTTGTCCATCTTGTGCAATGTCCTCTCTCTAGCACACAGAACAGTCCCTGGTATCCGGAAGGCAGCTAATCAATATTTGTTGAATGAATGAATGAACAAATGTTAGAGGAGTACTGGTCAAACCTTAAAAGCCATGCTTTCTACAGTCATTCCATTTTCTATGTAGCCAGCAGCCAAAACAAACAAACAAAACAACCTCCCCAAACAAGTGAAGAAAACAAAACCAAAAAGCTCACGAGCTTCTCTATCCTGCAGTTTCTGTGTAAATAAATAAAGTATAAGACACACAGAACCTGTCTTTGCAAACGCACACCGCTCCCGGGAAAGTCTGAGGAGCCCTCTCGGAACGCCCTGCTCTTCTAACACTCTTCCATCACCACCCTCACAGGGTCTTCTCCCCTCTTCTTCACAGTCAGCACCTCAGGGTTTCATGTAGTACAGCCTTATACCTAGTACAGGTCAAAGTACTTACTGTCCTTCAGCGCAGTGTTTAGCCAGTGCACAGTGCACAGTACCCATGGGTGCCCTTGACAGGCCCCAGGCAAAGGTCTTTTGTTTCTCACTTAAGATAAAAGGATCAGACAAGCAGAAAAAGAAATTAAAGGATAGTGACAGAAATATCAAAATAAACTAGACAACAAAAGAGTGAAAAGAAAACTGTCTGACGAGAAACAGTGTAGTTAGTTTCCCTGGAAGGCACTGAAAGACGCAGACAGCTCATCAGAAACCTGTAAGCTCGATGGGGTAATGTCCCTTCAGGCCCAGTGAAGTGTGCTGCCTCCTGTACTCCTACAGATAATTCAGGTGATGGAGTTGGAGCATCAAATATGGGCTGCAGTCCAGTAGTGAGGCCGATGGATGACTTAGGGAACAGGTCAGTTTTTCCCAGTCCCCCAACTGGCACTGCTTTGTCTGACTTCAGATGACTTGTCTCTTGGCCTCAATTTATCCACTAGTAAAGTGGGGGTCATGGAGCTGGCAGTAGTAGTCAACATGATACAGTACACTAGACCGGCTGCTAGGAAGGTCAGCACTTCTGGCTGAGTGATCTCGGGGACATCAGTTCAACTTGGAGACCCCTCTGTTCTTTGTGTATGAAATGGGGAAATAACGCCTGACTGTCCTCCTCACAAGGCTCTTGTGCCATCAGCGGATACCGACTGTAACTGTTTAGACAAAGCAAAACTACTGGTTAGTAATTATATCAACGGTGTTTCTTTGCAACTTAAAACTGTAAAAGCATTTGTGATTTGGGTCTTGTGTCCTCTCCTGTTCACTGCCTAGCTGTGCAGGCATCCTTCAACTATTAATAAATGGAAAATGAGATGCTACCAGCTCACCTAACTGAATGGTTTAACACTCCTTTTCCGACGCAGACTAAGGCATAGCTTCCTGACCTGGTGGTGATGACCAGATACTACCCGATAGGCTTTTCCCCAAAGGAACAAGGATGGAAATAGATGGGGCAATAAAGAGTTAAGTTTGAAAAGGGCAGGCAACGGTACTTCCGGAATAGATAACAGGACTGGCACGTTTTAAGAAAAGCAGGATGATTTAAATGGGCACGTGTGAAGAGAAAGACAATGAATCCTGTCTCAGCACCGGTATTTTTAGATGGAGCGGAGGACAGTTTCCTGTCCCACAAGGGAAGCAGAGGGCCGGTGGTGATGTCATCCGCCTCTGACGTGACCCACGGAGGCAGGCCATCTGAAGGCGGACGGCACTCGGAAGCCGGCGACCACAGCTAATTGACTGGGACTGACAGGGTGGCCGCCACAAACGGTACGCTCTCTGTTTAGAGGGAACAGAATGGGATCTGCGCGTAGACAACTGGGGAAGAAAATGTGAGGAAACAACCTTCGTTATTTATGAAACTGCAGAATTTACCATTTAGTTCAAAAACCCTGACACTTAGAGACAAACAGGCCTTCCTTGTTGTCCCCTGTCATGCAGACACTACTAGTGAGTTCAGTGTGGAGCAGGGTCAAGAGACAGAACTTCTGGCTTGTAAACAATATATCCAAGAGTAATAAAGGAAATGAAAGAGATGCAAAGCAGGAAATTTTGTGGGAAAATGGAAATTAAAAACATCAAACGATCCATATTCTTTCTACATGCTCAATTATATACATCTCTGTGTAGCACTATTTATATTTCAGAGAAAAAATATATTTCTTGGTTCATTTAAGAAACTAAGAAACAATGTATAAAAGAGGAAATCCGAAATAGCAGATAACATTAAAACTTACGCACCTGCTTGAGCAATTTTTCTTAATGTGGATTCAGAAAAAGTCAGGACTAGTATGAGATTTAAATGGCAGAACATCTGTGGAGGTATATTATACAGACACAACATTGTTTCAAAGTGATACACTGACAGCCTTTTTATAAAGTACGCCATAAGAACTTAGATTGAAAAACCATAATTTCATGTATATGATCATAAGAAGAGTACAGTTTAAAATAATACTTACCAGGTAAAATATTTAAATAGTTTCTATCAGCATTTTTAGTCTTATCATCAGTTTCTCCATTTCGGTTTCCAGGATCTATTCATAAGACAATTCCATGTGAAAGAATGACATAGGAAAACACATTACTACCGTGTAACTCCTCAAGCAAACACACAGTAACAATGTACTAAGGGACCCGAGGTGCCAGGCGTTCTGACCACGCTTTACAGGGTGGTCTCATTTAACTCATAAACGCCTGTCACCACAACTTTAGGAGGGAAGTACTATTACTGCTTAACAGATGAGGAAACAGAGGTTTAGGTGGGTTAGTTAACTTAACCAAGGATGCATAGGTAAGTGGTGGAACCAGGCCTCGAACCCACGTACTCAGATTCCAAATGCTATGGTCTTAACCACCTTAGACTCCCCAGTAGCCTAGTTTTCATCTGGGAGGTTCAAAACACTCAAGTTCACAACATATAATAAGACTTCATTAGAAGTTGTCCGGTGGCCACTTTTATTTTTAGAATCTGAATCACTGCTGTTGATATAACTGGTTCAGGATTACAAGCAAATGGTCACTAGCATCAGGACTCTCTTGATAATCAGCCCATTCCTAAAACTTGTTACTTCTTCGCTGACATTATACACAATTTATTTCAAACAGATAATGTGAGACTCTGTTTCAAATGAAGCATTTTTTAAAATTCAGAGTCAATAGTTTATCTTCCTTTAGAAGACACATTACTTAAAAGGATAAATGCTGGTAAAATAAGATACATCACAATTCCACACATTATTACAGCTGAGAACACTAATTACCTAATTATTTTATACGTATACACATACTTTTAATAGAAGATACATCTGAATTTTTAAGAATTCTATCAGAGCTCAAAAATGCGACTGAATATTAGCAGTCAAAGTAGCACTCTTTACGAGACTGTGTATTTATTCCAGTTGAATACAAAACTATCTGGCATGGCCTTCAGCATTAGAAAATCACTTGAAAAGAGTCAGAACTTCAAATGAGCAAACGGCAAATACCAAGGGAATATTATTGTTTCAAGAATGTTCTGAATAAAAGTAATTTAATACTTTTATCTATTGACAACTTTGAAGAATTGATTTATAACACTGCACCTTGGAGAGACATATATTTTTTAAATAAAGAGATGGAGAGAGGGGCACAAAGAGCCCATATTTAACATGACAGTTTCTTGTGCAGAGCCACGTGATGGGTCAGCTTTAAATAATGTCTGATCATGGTACAGAGCACAGTAAACAGGGCTGTAATTGTGTTCACGCGGGACGTGGACGACCAGAGTCCCTCCTCAGTCCACAACAGAGGACAGCCTCTCGTCCATTTCCCTTGCATGCTTTAATGGTAATACCTTGGAACACTAAGGAAACAGCTCTTCTTCATTTGTGTGTACGGTGCGCACAAAACGAGCCGTTTTTGTAGGAATCTACAGATGCTAATGAGTAACACAGTAAAGGACACGGTGGCACGTTTCAGAGCGAGCGTGGGGCACACAGAAAGGAGGGGACGAGCAGAGCACGCCAAGCTCCTAACGACACGCGGGCTCCTTTAAGAAAGCTCTTCTGTAAACCTACATGTCTCAATGACTCAGACCACAAAATAGCTGCCTGAACAAGAACAAAATACCATGATGTACACACACACTGCCCTCACCCTATGCGGTCCAAGAACTTCCTGTCATTCCCTGCACTTTCTGTCTCATA
Organism: Lyroderma lyra; assembly: GCA_004026885.1. Lineage (NCBI taxonomy): Eukaryota > Metazoa > Chordata > Mammalia > Chiroptera > Megadermatidae > Lyroderma > Lyroderma lyra. The sequence continues at coordinate 53,083 of PVJL010004342.1, forward strand.
GGTACTCAGAATCCTCCTCCCCACCTGCCCTGAGCTCAGTGGTCACGCTGCAGCCACTGCTAAGAATAATATTGGAATGTCACTGACCACATCACAGCTAATAGAGGATGCAAAAAGTGTGTATTCTGTGCTACTAATTACCCTGATCTCAGTGCCTTCTGCAGGCATAATTAGGTCCATTTTAGAGCTACAGAACTTGGGTCAAAAGATCACCTACTTTCCACTGACTGCCTGTGTCAAATATAAGCATAAAATTGAGATTTAAACACAGGTTTTGCTAAGTATCTTGAAGAAGTCATGAAACAGAAAATACAGGAAAGAAAAAGAAACAAATGAAGACCAGAACCCACGCTTCCAGAGATCCTGAGTTTTGTTCATGTCTTTCTCCCACCTTTGCACCGACACGCGGGTCCGCGCCTCAGGGGTGGCCCCCGCGCCGGCAGGGCGCTGAGGGACAGGGCCCACCGAGAGTGAAAGGACCCCACTGGCGAGGGGCTCACCGCGGGACTCCTGCTTGCTCCTGCGCTGCGTCCGTGCGTACAGCGCCACCTGCTGGACCACCTCCAGCTGCTCCTCGATGCGGGGGAAGTGGAAGTCCGTGCATTCTTGGCAAACGGTGGCGAAGTCTAAGGAACCCAGAACACGCTTACACTGCTCAAGGTGCACTAGCAAGCATTTCGTATTGCCATACAGACAAGGAGATGGGATGAAACTATAAAATTCACAAGTATGATTTCTTGTCCTTTTAATAATTATGTCTTATTTACTGTACAGCAATTTTGTTTTGATTGGAAACAATCTCTCAATCACTCAAAAGAGTAAACAACAGACAAGGAAATGCTAATATAATCCCAGGCCTTCTTTAAATAACAGAACTTTGATCATAATCCAGTCTTAAAAAGTGTTAAAAAAAATAAGTTTCTTATATTTGATAGAAAATACTATATTCATGCTTCTTTTAAAAAGTTACACATTTTAAATATCTAAAAAACTTTAAGTAATTGTAAGCGTGAGCTGTACTGTGAGGGAAGGTGCAATTTTACCTAGCACACTTAAGAAATAGGTTATTTTAGAAAACAAAAGGATAAACAGATGAATTAAAATTCACTGAGCCAGGGTCTCACGTTTAAAACCATGTTTTAAACCACGTTTAAATTTTGACTATTTCTTTTTGTTATACTTTGAAACAAAGACCCTGTAAGGGTATTATTTACAATATAACAGAATTTTAAGAAAAACTGTATACCCTGAAGCACTCTGCCCATGTTAAAGCAAAAAACAAATCGAAAATAGCCGTGGCTGGGTATGTGCACTTTTTTGTCTACTTGAATACTGGAGTAACTAAGTTCTTTTTTCTTCAGCTTTTCCATAATTTAATTCCTTTCTTTGTAAGAATGGTATTACAAAGAGAAATTTAAGGAAATAGACATAATGTTAACTTACCTCTTTTAATGCCACTATATGAATTGATACGATTATCTACTAGTAAAACCAGGCCACAGAGCGATGTGGAGTAGAGTGACAGAGCTGTCTGGAGTCGATGGAGTTTCCCACCACTTCGATGGCTTCTTTTGTGCTTACAGAAATCCAGCACATCTGCTCTCAGCAGCCTCAAATTATGCATGGTCTTCAGCTGGGCTCCTGCGGGGCAGGCAGCAGTCCCAGAAAGACAGTTAGCTCCAGGAAGCCCATGTGAAAGGATTCAAGTCTCTCTGATGAGAAACCAAATGAATCTGTGCTACAAATAATTCAGAATGGCTTGCAATTTCTCCTCGTGATAACTATTTAATATTTAATCTTTCTATTTGTGAAAAACAATGTTTAAGGGAAAACAGAAACTGTATAGCCAACAAATTAAAGGCTTTCTTGCAGCAGGATGTGCTTTGTAATAAAAAAATAACACAGGTGCATTCTACTCACATGCTAGGAATTTTTCTCCTTTATTGTAATAAAAAATAACACAGGTGCATTCTACTCACATGCTAGGAATTTTTCTCCTTTAGCATAAAAATGTTGCACAAGTTACAATCAATTATCACCACCAAGGCTTATAATACGCTCACCTAAGTGAATGGTGAAGCTTTCTTCCAACTTTCTCTGTTCCTCATAAATCCTTCCGTTTGCTTCTACAGAGTCTCGGAACTGACTTGGCTGAACTTTAATTTCTTCACTGAAATTAATAAAAGTATTGATTTTTGGGGGCATATTTTCAAAACCTTTTCTCTTAAAGAAAGCTTTATAATGAAATGACACAAAACTCACAACTGAAAGTAGCACTTAATTTATTCCTAAATACTTTAATCCATGGTGACAAGACAGATCATAAATACCAACTCTAAAATACTTGTTCTTTCATTTCCTCACAGTCAGTAATGCATTATTTTCATGCTCAATCACTACAATATCAATTCATATATTACCATGTAGTATTTCTTAGTGGCCTAAGAGAACAGTTAAATGAAGTGATTAACTTATTACTTTAAAATGACTTGTTTTAAAAAATATATCCTTTATCAGATTTGGCTGTAGGCAAAACTAGAGAATAGGCAAAGTGATAGAAATGAAAATTAAAAAGTAGAAAGCCAAATAAGTAATAATAAAAAAAGATAAAGTTCATACTAACATATTCACTTCCTCTATTTTTTATTACCATTTCCTGGCCCCCCACCCCAGCCCCAACATTCTCTTCCCATTAAAAAAAAACAAAACTTCGTTCTACTCTGTTCTTGTATTTCCTGAAAAGGTTTCCATGGAGACACTGTAACTATACAGCTGTCCAATTCAGATTTCATGGTACACTGAAGATGATGCAAGCCTGTAACAGTCATCCACTCCCCTGACTACAATTTCGGGGTTAATCCAAGCAGTCTCATTAGTCTCATTGACTTCATTAGTAAATGTGGCAAATTTAAACCTAAAAATAAATTTATACTAATAAAATATCCTCATCTTAGGATGCAGAGAGCTACAAGAGAATGTTGTTCCCACTCTAACAAGGAAAAGGCAGATAATCTATAAAAGCCTAACTTTTCTGGAGCCCATCAGAGATCTGAGGTAACCAGGCAACCAAGTAAACTCAATTCTGAAGTGTGGCACATCCTCCAAGGAGAGAAAGGACACAGTGTTCATTTTCAGCAGAGCACGGCAGAAGTGCATTGCTGTGATGTAAGGGAGTAAGAGAAAATCAGCCAAAATTTTAACAAATCCTTATGGGTCAAGTATCAGCTAGCATGGAAATTTAGAGTAGCTATGGGCCCCAGATGAAGACATAAGGAAAATAAAAACTGCAGACCAACACGTATATATATCTCTATGATATATTTACCCATTACTTTATAGTGAATAATTTATTTATATTTAAATGTATAAATACATTATATATACGTGTTAGTTTTAACTTACAGAAGCAGCAGAAAAATCTTTGTAATTTTGGATTAGGCAAAGCTATCTTTGATAAGACAAATCATTTAATAATTGATAAATTATATTTAATTAAAATGAAAAACTTGGTTCCTCAAAAGACACTATTATGAAAATGAAAAGACAAGATATAGGCTGAGAGAAGGTATTTGTAAAACACTTATCTGATGATGGACTTATACCCAGAAAACATAAAGACCTCTCACAACTCAATAATAATAATAATAAAAGATATGGATAGAAGAATCGGCATATGAAAAAGACGGTCAACATTATTAGCCATCGGGGAAATGCAAAGTGAAACCACAATGAGACAGGACTACAAAACCTACCAGAATGGCAAAATATTAATACTAAGTGTTGACAAAGACGTGGAGCATCTAAAACCCTCATACATTGGTTGTGGGAAGGAAAAAAATGTACAGTCACTTTAGGAAAACAGTCTGGCAGTTTCTTACCAAGTTATGTGATCCAGCAATCCCACTTCTAGGTATTTATATAAGAGAAACAAAAATGTGCATACAAAGACCTGTACATGAATGTGTATAGCAGCTCTGTTTACAATGGCCAAAATCTGGAAGTACCTCAAATGTCCATCATCAAGTGAATGGATAAACAAAGAATAACAGAATACCAATGATCAAGGAAAAGGAAAGAACCACTCAGAAATGGAACCCGAATGAGCCTCAGAAGCAGTGTGCGAAGTGGAAGATGTGAGACACAAACTGCTACCTACAGTTTGATTCCACTTACATGACATTCTGCAAAAATCAGAATGCCAGGGACAAACCAGATCAGACTGCCAGGGGCTGGGCCAGGGGAAAGGAGATTTAACTATAAAGGTGGAAAAGGGGAAAAAAAGAAAAAGATACAGAAGGGAAGTGCTCCATGAGGACTGCTGTGATGGTTTCATGACTATTAACTTCGTCAAAGTCATCAAAATGTAAACCTAACTTAATGTAATTTATTCTCCAATAGCCCTGACTTTAAAAAAACACCAAAGCAAATGTAAATGAATAGAAATAAAATACAATTTTTATCTGTCTCATACAGGAGTTCTATACATAGCTGTCTTGATGCACAGACTTCTGCTGCCCAAGAAGACCCCTACCAAAAGGGAACCCAACAACAAATGCACAGTGAAAACATTTTAAGAGGCAGCAGCGGTGAGTATGTGGCTTTTACACAGTGGAATTGCTCCTAAGGTTGAATTTCTCAACCTGTAGCAGCAAAGTGAGAGATAATTTGTACAGCTTCCCTAAATCAGTTACTTTCCATATTTTTTACCACAAACTACAGTTCTTATTTTCCATGCTGGCTCACTACACACATTCATTTCTAGAAAGCTCCATGGATGATGTGCTCTGATATTTTCCCCCCAGTTCCACTCTAACCTACTCTGCTCCCTTCCATTCCATCTTACCGTCATCCTACAAGTCTGTCGGGAAGGTAGGAGATCTAGAACAGTACCTAGTGGACTGTAGCCAGCGGCTGGAGAATCAGCCCCGGTACCTTATAGCATACAGATGTCCCCAGCCCACTTTTCCCCACGGCTCTTCCTTTGTATCATATTTGCCACTGTTTTCATGTGAAATAAGGAGTAGTCAGCAGGTTAAAAATCACCACTGGATACGCGTGTTCCAGCACACGTTCTCTGCCCACCTTCCCCCCACGTCACCTGTCACGTGAAATGAGGACACACAAACACGTTAGTGGCAGGAACGGCACCCCAGTTCAGAATCATAAAAGATTGTTCAACTATTTCTAAGGGCTGGACTGGGGGAGACAATCGGCCAATGGAAGGTTACAATACTTAGATAGGAGGTGATGGAGATTTCAGGTTAACAGTTTAACGGCAGTCCACCCATTCTCCTGTTTGCCCATCAGTCCACAAATATTTACTGAGCGTGTCTTACGTGCCAGTGTCAACAGCCAGACACTCGGCAAGGCCCTGGACGTACAACAGAAGACAAAACCAACAGTTTCTGTTTTCAAGGCAAGACTAGGAGGGGAGACTGACATTACAGAATACAAGGATGATTTTGAGAACTCACCCTAGAAAAAGTGCCGCGTACCTCCCTGCTGAGTACCATTACGGCCACCTTCAAAGTCCTCCCCTTGGGAAGCTGTGTACCAATGCCAGAGCCTAGTCCACCCTTCAAAGCAGTTCTGGAACTCTTTTTCTGGAATGACCATCAGAGCTGTTGTACCCAAAATCTGACAATGAAGTTCACAAACTTGCCACCACGTGCTTACATTGGCAGCACTGTACAAACAACTTGGGAAGGTGTCATAACCTTGGCAATGACGTATGTAGCACATTTTCTAGGATGAGTTCGTGAAATTGTCTGACCTTGTAAAACGCTATTTCTAAATGTTTATAGCATATATTAGAAAATGCTGGAAGTAGAATCATTATACTGTACTAAGAAGATTTCCATTTGACTCTACAGCAAGGAAATGACATAGGCACTGCCAGGCTCTAGGGCAGCGGTTCTCAACCTGTGGGTTGCGACCCCTTTGGGGGTCGAACGACCCTTTCACAGGGGTCGCCTAAGACCATTGGAAAGCACATATCAGATACTTACATGACGATTCATAACAGCAGCAACATCACAGTTATGACGTAGCAACAACAATAATTTTACAGGGGTCACCACAGCATGAGAAGCTATATTAGAGGGTCGCGGCGTTAGGAAGGTTGAGAACCACTGCTCTAGGGCAATAGGAAACGCCACACATTAGGCCATACGGTACTGAACGAGTTATAAACTCTGGGAAGTCTTCCACATGGCTTCTGTACCTTGTACGTGCTTCCTGCACATCTCACTCTGTACAGTACTGTTTTATTCCAGGTCAGGCTCTAGAATATAAGCTCCACATGGGCTTGGTGTCGTCTTTATTTTTCTGCTTAAGAGAGTGTTTAGCATGTCTTATGCACTGAACCAATGCTTACTGCCCCGACAGAAGCCAATTCAAAGAAACCAGAGACAGTACTGTGGTACACCCATGTGAGAGATTTATAAAGCTAAGTTCTAGGGCAGAGATCACTCCTGAAAACCAACCCCTGAACCCCTGCTCCCAAATAACCCACGTCGAGCCTCCGAAAAACAAAGACCTTAAAGGAAGTATACGATTACCTTGAATTTTCACCGGTAACTTAAAAATGCCTATAGCTACAAAGGTGCAATTTTTCAGTTAAGCACCTACGATAAGTAATGGGGACCCTCCGTCTGACATCATTAATACCTGAGGGAGCTGTTGTTGGGGTTTTTCAGGTCCCGGTGAAGTTTTATCACCCATTCCTGGTACTCTTGCTTTTGGATGGCAGTTGATTGTTTTAATTCATTTGACCACTTGTTTTCTAAGTCCTAAAAAGAGACAGTATGCCACCTGGTTAATTATTTTTTACAAAAATAAGTAAAAAAAATAAAGAAATGTTCTGCCTATCTAGAAGTCACTATACTTCACTTACTTGCTGGGATTCAAAATGCTGAGCAGCCAGGGAGTTCACATCTTGGTCTGTCAGGGACTTGCCCAGTTCCTGCATCACCTTCTCCATCTCTGCACCTTGTCTAAGACACGAACAAGCAGATCACAGACGGCCATCAAAATCTTAAGGTATGCGATCACTCCAGATTCACAGTCTCTGCAAAGGGAGACTGACATGCTTATTTTATAGGAAAACGTCTGAGTGGCAACGCTAAGACCTGGAGAGCACTCTGAAGCCTTGGACGTGGAGATGTGGAAATAAGAGTGACACGTTCAGAGTATCGACCACCTTATTTCTGCAGGTAACTTTCCCTCTATCTTTAATGCGTGAAAACTGGAGAAATCTGGGTGACGTTTCAGTTTCCGCAGCTCACGTTTAAAAGTCCCAGTCCCTTTTCAAGAGCAGATTTCCTCAAAGAAGATGCTCTGCAATTCCAGCTCACATATCTTTTCTTGTTGTTTGTATATGAATTAAAGTGACATCAGCCTCTCAAAAGTTAGCTTACATTACAATCAGAAGCTGCCAATTAGGTTCTAAGAATCAAACTGATACTAAGTCACAAAGCTCCCTTTACAGAGGAATAGAAAATACTTCTGAAGCTATGTTCTAGTCTTACCTTCCTCATGTATCCAAATAAATACCGTGCAGGAATTAAAGGTGGTTTTTGTACAGGAAGAACCTCTCAATGGTATGAGAAGTTTGTGTGATGGTTAACCACGGGGAATGAGTAGTGACCAGATGGGTACAAGGGGGCCTTTGGCAGCGCTGGAGACATTCTATTTCTTGATCTGGGTGACAATCACATGGCTGTGCTTACCTTGTGAGATTTTCTGAATTTCTGAAGTGTGTGCCTACATTCTGTTGCCTATTCTGTATGTATATTTTAGTAAGTTCATTACAATTTTTCAAATTAAAAATTACCTTCTAAATCAAATGTGTTAACAATGTTTGTTCTAAAACATATTTCAGACAAACTTGGAAAGAATGAAACAGACATCAACTAAGAAAATTTTACTTTCATTCTAGTAAATTTAAGGAAATTGCTCTTAGAAGCAAATTTGTACTTCTTTATAACAACCGATTAAGATGCTTATGTGTATCTGAGAACTGGAACTCATTTATATGTTAGACATTTACCCATTGCTATCGACACCTTCCAGAATTAAATACTCAATACCATTCTGTACCCCTTAATTCTAATGCAGGTGATGCCACTAACTTCTTAATAACTGTTTGAAGTCAGGTGAAGATGATGCTTACAAGTAAGACTTTTATTTAAAACAGAATAACTGCTAAATATTTATGAAGTCAAACTCTGATATCAATATATTAATATTTTATATTACACATGTTCCCTCTAGTGGATAAAAGGTATCATTGCCATTTTTAAGTTTTAAGAAAATATCGTGCATCTGGGTTTTAAGTAGGTTCTGAGCAGAGAGGCAGTCTGGGATAGCAGTTAGGAGCATAGGAGTCCCTTCCTGGTTTCACATTCCACCTTGTCCTAGGACCAGTTACGCAACTTATATGAGCCTCCGCTTCCTTATCTGTACAATGGGGACAACGAAACGGCAGTGAGGTTGTGGTAAGATCCAGTGACAGGGCATGTTCCGAACCCTCCAATCCCTCTGGGGGAACCCTAACCCTCAGGGCGATGTTGTTTGGAGGTGAAGCCTGGGGAGGTTAATTTAGACGAGGCCAAGGGGTTGGAGCCCTCACAGTGGAATCAGTGCTGGAAATGCTCGTGCTCACTCTCTCCAGAAGAGATGCACCAGAAACACGCACTGAGCAAAGGCCCTGTGCATGCACATCCAGAAGGCACGGTCTGTACGCTAGCAAACGGGCCCTCAGCATTCACGACTTATTGGCGCCTTGATCTTGGACTACCCAGCCTCCAGAACTGTGGGAAACAAATGTCTGTTGTGTAACCTATCCAGTCTGCGGTGTTTAGTGACAGCAGCCCAAACTCTGCACAGTGCCTGGAACAAAATAAACCTTCAACAGAGGTAAGCTATTCCTCTTAATAGAAGTCAGAATACAGAAAGCCACCAAAATTTATTTAGGTATATCACTTGAGAAGTTTTATAAACCTATGAGGACGTCCTAGTTGACATTACAGATTGAAACACACAAGAAAATGAATTCCTAGTGTTAAAGAATTTCTTCTATTTTACTCCTCAATTTTGTCACAAAATAAGAACAAGCTGTCCTGCAGGCCATCATCACGTGACGATGTAACTTTTAATTATGATAACGCAAGAAATTTGAAATACCTCTCTTGTAATTTTTTCAGCTCCACGTCTCTTTCGCCAATCAGTTCTGAGATACTAACAAAGTAATTATGCTCCAAATTGAGGAGCGTCTCAGAGGCGGGGGAATGGATGAGGTCGTGGTACACGTCTGCGAAGTCTTCATCCCAGCTGGGCTCTTCGGGCCTTGCATGCTGCAAAGTGGTCTACAAGATGAGACAGATACTCTTAAGTCATGACACAGGACTTGTATTTAACACACAACTAGACAAGTATGGACATAGCGATTCCATTTTTGTGCATCAGACAAGGACAGAGAGACCCTCTGTTTACACACGTGTATATATTGATTGTATAGGGAAATCTGATTAGCCCCCCAAAATGGAAAGACACAAACTAAGTTATTTATAAGGGTTACCTGGAGGTAGGGATGGGAAGATGCTAATGTGGAGGAAGGCACAGAAATGTCCACAACAGAAAAAAATAAAAACCAAGCACGCTGTGACCTAATTTCTATAAAATAACATATATGCACGTGAAGGGATGATCAATAAAGTTCTAACGGTGGCTATCCCAGCCCAGGGAGGTTTTGGACATTTACTTTCCTTATATTATAATGTATAATACAGTAATTTGCATGTGTTAAATTATATAATCAGCGAAACTTCTCATTATTAAAAAAAGTAGGGAGTTCCCTGGTGGTGTAGTAGCTAGACTTCAGTGCTGTCAACACCAAGGCCTGGGTTCGATTCCCAGCCAGGGAACTACCCACATTAAAAAAAAAAAAAAAGAAATACATATTATATAGCTAAAAACATTTTGTAGGCTATATAGTTAGAAAATGAGGTTACCTATGTGGTCACCTGTGTGGTGATGCAATCACCTTGAAAATCCAAATCACGTATAGGATTTTATGTCAAGATAAAATAACCATTTTCTTACTTTGACCTTTTCTAGTACTCTGCTTCCTTCTCAAAATAGAAGTACAGTTGTAGGTGTAAGGACAGAGCAGCTGCTGAAATACGCAAGGCCTGAGTATGCGCAGATGAACAAGATCAGAAGCCCTGAGAGACACACAAGAGGGGTGCCCTCCACACACACGCCCGTCCGCCCTGCGGGTATGGTGCCTGTCCCAGGGACATGAGATGTGGCAGCATGTCAGGAAGACACAGTGCTTTACAGGTGAGGGAACTGTTGTGATGTCCCTTGTCAAGGGTCACACTGTTTGATGGCAAAAGTAGAAATAACACAAGGATTTCAGTGTTTTGTCCATTACTGATCTTTGCAGACAGATACCTGTAAGAAATGAACAACCTGAATTTTTCCCTTTCCTTACCACTGAAAATGCTAACAGCTGGAACCTGTAACATAACTGAGAGTAGTAACTTAAATGGGCAAATCACAGAAACAGCTCTTTTCTCTTTATTATTCGTTTCAGGTGTACCCAGGAACATAATGATGGGGCGTTTACACACTTCACAAGTGATTGCCCCACCACGTCCACTACCCACCTGACACCTTACATAGCTGCTCCAGTGCCACCATTAGATTCCCTATAGAAATAGCTATCTTGAACTTAGTCAATCAATGGGCAAATGTTTCCCCCTTGTTTTCTTTCACTTATACTTCAGTCAGTCGCCAGGTCGCAAGGGCGGAGTAGAAGGTGACTAGCTAAATCCAGAACATGGGCTGCATCTGCTCTATGCCTCTGAGAACCTGAAACCGCATTCTGATTACTGCTCCATTATCCTGAGTCCTGGCGCAGCCCTAGGAACAAAAACTAGTCCATGTGACTGAAATGGTTCGAAATGCACGTCAGGCTAAGATTCTGTAGGAAGGAGCTAGAGGAAGATAATAGGGACGAGCTTGGTCGCTCGGAACCCCAGACATTCTATAACCTCACTAGCCATCTCCACTATGTGTGCTGATCTGCAGCAGCCAGTGGAAACTCAGCCTTGCTTTCTGAATAGGTAGAAGCTCTTCCTTGACCTAAATTCCCCCATCGCTTCAGAACACAGGGGACTGTGACAGCTGAGAGGGACAGGCACTCGGGAAAGGCCTGCGGGGAGAACACCCCTCAGTGTCCAGGCCGCCATGTCTCCACCTGCACAGTCAGACACAAAACTCAGCTTCTCTGGGGTGCAAACCACTGGGCAGCCTCTATCTTTCATGGCCGTCATTTTACCTAACAGCTTTTTAAAAATTCCTTCCTTTTGGCCACTCATTTCCCTATTTCTGGAGCTTGTATTGAGCTGGTTTGACTTGTATAATTTTCACAGCCAGTGGAGCCCAAATAGCCAGGAAGGAAGAATACCTGGGTCTTCTCAGTTATTCCCCTGACTGCCACTATTTCCTTTCCTAATTTTTTACTGTTAGAAACAGCATCTTTGCTTTTTCTTAATTCTTTTAAGATGAAAAAGCTACTATAGTTCTAGAATCCTGACACTGCTGGAAATCCAAACTCTACAAAACAAGAAGAGCTGTGTGTCTGCTAAACTCACACAGGGTAGAACAGAGTACTTGCTTAACTGACACTTGCTGGTTTTAATTCACTATAAATCTGTACTCTTGCGACTGAATGAATTAATAAGTATATCATTAAAATGGAAAAATGATGATGTTATGTAACTACATAAACACAGTGAAGATAAGTGAGAGGATAAAAGTAAGCCAGATTACAATGAACTACTACTGCTACTTTGGGGTTGTCAGGTAAGACACAGGTCACCCAGTTGAATTAGAATTTCAGATAATGAATCATTGTTTACTATAAGTAGGTTCTATGAAATATGTGGGAGATAGCAATACTTATACTAAAATTATTCACTGCTCATCTGAAATTCTCATTTAAAGGGCGGTCTGTATTATTAATGACTACATCTGGCAGCCCTATGCTGGTTAGAAATACAAAAGTAACCTCTCGTTTTATAAAGACATCAATCACATAAAGTACTGTGTCTTAGGTGCTCCCCCGATGAAGGGAGGATACACTCAAGCATCAATATGTGTTGTATACTATGGAAAAAACTTACGTATGTGAAGGAAAAGAGGACCCTACAATTGTTTCAATGTCGTCCCAGCAATTTAAAAATCCTCATCCAAGGCCACGCCGTCCTTGAAAGGGACGATCTGACCTGTTTCCTCACCTCGGCATAAGCTCTGGCCCATGCACTTGCGAGGTGATGTAGATCGACTTCACCCGACCTCACAGCCTGCAGTGAAGCTTCAGCATCTCCATCATAATCGCGAAGGGATTCTTCTTCTATAAACTGGCTCAGAGCTTCCTTCAAGTCTGTAACAGGGACAAGAAATGCCACCATCATCAGCAAAATCCAGACCTAAAGAGGTAACGTTTACCTTGACCAAGATTCCAATGTGAAATTTTATTTCATCAAGCTTAAACCCTAACACAGTGTTTCAATAAAACAAAATATGCTTAGGGCATCACTGAACTAATTTCACAACTATTTTTCTTTACTATTACAGATTACTGCATGGAGAATGGTCAAAATGCTTAACTCTTATGCTTCAGTTTGAAACTGAGTAGGTAAAAGCACATAAAGAAAAATCACATACAGATTTGGGGGGCTTGAAGTTTACTTTGTTTAGTGAAAAAATTTCCTACAGATGTACTGTTCTTTGAATTTGAAAGAGAAAGTGAACAGTTAGTCTGTTAAAACTGATTTGAGGGAGTTCCCTGGTGGTGTAGTGGCTAAGGCTTCAGTGCTGTCAACGCTGCGGCCTGGGTTCGATTCCCAGCCAGGGAGCTACCCACATAAAATAAATAAATAAATAAATTCTTTTAAAAAAAAACAAAAACTGATTTGATTCAGATGATCTGTAATTCCAATCTTAGGTACACGACTTAGAGACTGAAGTAATGGGGACGGGCACTGAGTCAGGGCACGTGTGTTCTGATTTTGGCTCTGTTACGTGTGTCACATTAGACCGAGGCTCTCAATCTGCAGCATGCATGAGAACTCCCTGGAGGGCTGACTGCCTAGACTGCTGCATGCTACCCTCAGAGTTTCTGATTCACTAGGAACGGGGTGCGGCCCAAGGACTGGCATTGCTAGTAAGATTCCAGGAGATGATGTTCCTTCTGGTCAGGGAACAGCTTTTCAGAACCACTGGTTTAGGTGAGAAAAGGCAACCTTTTAATGTACAGCTTTCCTTATTAGTACAATGAGATTGTGCTAGAAAGTTTCTCAGTTTCCTTGTAACTTCAACTTGCTATGAGCCAAGGCATTCTCAACTTAAAATAGTTTCCTCCTCTGTAAGATGAAACACAGACCTTTACAAATGGTTTAACACAGATGACTTTATGGAATTAATTTAGGTAAGCAAAAATCCTGCCAAGATTAGTATTCCTTTTTTTCCATGATGTCTCAGGAATTGAGAACCAGATTACTAAAGGGGCAATACATTTAGCAATATAATTCAATATAGTATAATAAGTGATAGCTGAAATACCTTATAAACCCACCCAACTAAATTAAGAGGTTAAAAGTTCTCACCCAGATTTTGTAACTATTTTTTCATTATTTAATTTAATTTTTATACTAAACTGCCTTATACATAACTTCAAGGGTTATAGGAAAAGCACTAAATAAAACAAAGGTCCAGGGAACTTAACAGCAGTTAAACACTTCATGTTTCATAGCTGTTTCCAGTGCTTGTTGGGTTCATGCTTTCTAATATGAAACTTCTAGCGACAGAGACGGTAGGGCAACAATAAAGTGGTATTTAACAAGTCAGTCCTCACCTTTTTCTATAAAGCACGGTAAACTGTGCAGCAGCATCAGACGCCCATGTAAGTAAGTGGCATTCTCTTGAATAGGGAATTGGAGGGGTACCCTCAGTTCTAAGCACTGACTTCCTACTTTGAATTTATACACAAATTCCCTCTCTCTGTTGCAGAATCTTTCTCTGTTTTTCTTCATCTTCTTTGGCAGATATCTACAGAACTAGAAAAGAAAAAAAAAAAATCAGCAGGCTCCAAGGCCATAAAAACATGTGATGTTTCATTATTGCTGTACCACATCTGAAAAAGTGGCCCACCACCACTCAGAGATTTTATCTGTGTGACTCTGAGTAAATTATCCTAGTTTTCTTACATTTATCCCTGTATTTTCATCCTCATGATGAAAATGAAGTGCTTCTTTGTAAAGTGAAAAGTTTCTTTTAAGCATTATTTAAGAAAAAGAAAATTATGCCCAGAGTACTCTACATTCCTAGGCAGAGTTCTTGGAAACAGGGACAGAAGGTGCAGAGAGAATTCTTAGGAAGAGATACATGGGTGGGCAGATATAGAGCTCATGAAACAGGTGGTGACTACAAAGTCAAAGAAACAGATCAGAGACCAAGAAGTGATCTTGCAGATCTTAGATGCCATAGGAGATCGGACTGGGGTTGAGGGGAGGGAGAAGGGCTGGAAAGAGTTCCATGTGGGAAGAAGATACACAGAAAATAGAAAAGTACATGATACCCCACAAAGGCAAACTGGACGCTATTCAGAAAGAGAATCCAGTCAAAAGGAGTCAGAATCAACATCCAGATTTGTTCATCAGCCCCCGTATGAGACCCCGTCAGTAGGCTTTCCTCCCTTAAATCAGTTCCTGTACTATTCTGACACGGAACAGACCCCAACACTGAAGTCACAGCAATCTTTCCAAAGTGCCTATCTGATATTACTTATCAGCTTACAACACTGCTACCATATTCCATTGGTCTCAGGATAAAATCCAGACTCCTTAACCAGTTTACCATGCCTCCGCTGGTATCTCCAGACATTTTTCCCCCAGCACCCGCACCCCTCCTACCTAAGATACAAACCTGCAAACTTTATTTTCCAGCCGTTCCTAACTCCTTTTAATACCACACCTCTTTCCCCGCTCCCAACCTTTTGGAATGCCTTTCCTTTGCCTAGAACAGTCTCACTGCCCTTCTCTCCTTGGCTAAATGTTTTAGCTCTGGTTTCAATCGGTTCAGCATTCAGACTTACTTTGTTTTTAAGCAGGGGTGAAATCAAGGAAGGATTCCCACGCAAAAAACGGGATCGGGGAAGGAGGACTGGACAGAACTCACGCCGCCCACAGAGTGGCGGATCCGAGGCTCAAATTTGTCAAGCAAAAGGGAGGGCCGACTGCAGGCCGAGACGCTCCAGCCGAGGGAGGGGTTTCGTTCCAAAGGGGCGTCCTCCCTCCTGGCTCTGGTCTTTAGTTCCGATGTCCTGAGGTCCGCGCACTTGGAGCTGTCAGCGAGCTGCGGCTCAGAACACACCCGCTGACTCACCGACTCGTTTTCACAGCCAGAAGATCCGCGTCGGCAGATTCGCTCCCACCTTTTCCTCCCTCCTGCCGCCCAGTAAAAAAATCCCACGGTCTAAGTGCCCGCCTTGTTCCTCCCTTCCTCAATTTAATCATTTAAAAAAGTGTAAGAAGGTGTATTTCCACTGTGATTGTATTTCAGAGACGGCGCGAAAGTCAGTGACATGACGAAAACGCAGCGGCAAAGGACACACTCGGCTCCGGGAGACCGGAAGCGGAAGGATGCTGTCATGGGAAGAGCGCATGCGCCTGCGCAAGGATGGCTGGCGCTCATTGGCGGACTGGTGGCAGGGGGCGGAGAGCTCCGGGTTCCAGTTTTGGGCGGGAGTTGAAGCCGCCACTGCAGCCCAACTGTTCCTAGAAAGCTGCAGGTATCCAGCCTGGAAGGGAGCCATGGTGCGACCCGTCCGGTGAGTCGTTCGGGACATACGGCGGCGATGCGGAGAAAGAGCAGGAAAGCGCCGTAGTCAGCCTGACCTACACACTTTTGAGGGCAAAGGGCCGAGTGGAACGGAGAGCGGTGATGGTGGGGTGGGGTGGACGGTTACTGGGAAACTCCGGTCTCCCTTGAGCCCCCCGCCCCCATTCCTCAGGATTGTCCTAGCAGCCTGGCTTTTTCCTTCTCTGTGTTCCCCTTCGCAGCAGTTGCCGTCCGTTTTACCCTCGCCATTATGGTGGCGAAGAACAGTGCTTGAGGTTGCCCCAAGCTCCTCCTCACGTTATTTCACTCGTCCATCACTGCAGTTCTTTGTCAGAGCAGTTGAAGTGTCCCTGTGTTGTCTATCTAAACTCCTAGGCATAAAGGCCAATTTCCCTAAGTCACGAGTAAGGTGAGCCCGCAGTGTAACACTCAGACCTAAGTCACCTGGCTCCACCAGGCCCGCTGTGCTCTCCAGGGTACTGTTTGCAACTATTCCTCCGCTTACACCCCAGCTGAGAGCTGTGGAGGCCGGGGCCGCGCCATTCATTGCGCAAAGTTAGGGAATGTGTTTACTTGCGCACGTTGTTGTACGGGTGCAGGAGCTTACGTGGAAATGTGGAGGGGAGGAGGGGAAAGCCTTCGTTTAGAGTAGATAGGCTGTGCCTCTCTGAGGAGACAATACACAGCTGAGGCGCGAGTGACAGCCAAGAGCTAGCCAGTGAAAACCTGGGGCAAGGCAGGTGGAGGGAACAGGAGCCAAGGCCCTGAGCGTGACCATGTTTGAGGGACAGAAAGGCGGCCACGAAAGCTGTAGCAGTGGCAGCAGTGGGGAGCATCATAGGGGAGCAGGTCACAGAAATAGGCAGGGACCAGAGCAGGGAGGGTTTGTAGGCTGCAGAAAGGCGTTTGGATTTTATTCTGTGTGCAATGGGAAGTCAACGGAGAGTTGTTCACAGGGGAGAGAAATCTCACTTTGTTTTCATTAAGGTCACTGGCTCCTGGTGGAGGATGAATAGGAGACGGGGTAACCAGAAGCGGGGCAGGAAGCCCGCTCGGAGGCTGTTGTATCACTGGGTCGCGGTTTGGCTAGGGTGTTATGGGTGGACATGCAGTGGGACAGGTCAGTCTGGGCTGTGTTTTGGAGGTACTTCTGACAAAACTCGCTGATGAAGAAGAGGTGGAAGTAAGGGGGAAAAAAGAATCAAGGGTGACTTTACAGTATTTTTCGACTGAGCTACTGAATGGATGATGTCTGTTCTAACTGAAGTGTGGCAGATGAGAAAAGGGGGTCAGGTCAGGAGGCGTGGGGTTCACGAGTTCCATTTGGGGCACGTTAATGGATCCTGAACATCCAAGTAGTGAACACATGATCCCTTTGTCTGGAATAGCAGTTGTCAAAGTCTGGTATGCAGACCCCTACAGGTCCCTGAGATCCTCTCAGGGTTCAGGTGGTCAAAACTATTATCAATGTAATGCCAAGGCTTTTTCTTGTTGTTCTCTTATTGCACTGCAGTGGTGGTTCAACCACCGGCACTGTAGCA
This sequence comes from Lyroderma lyra, assembly GCA_004026885.1. Classification (NCBI taxonomy): domain Eukaryota; kingdom Metazoa; phylum Chordata; class Mammalia; order Chiroptera; family Megadermatidae; genus Lyroderma; species Lyroderma lyra. Next base: position 70,536 of record PVJL010004342.1, read on the forward strand.
CGAAACAAGGCAGGTGGCACTGGATTGGACGAGTATCATTGAATTCTTTATTGCTATTCAGAGTAAAAAAAGAGAGAGAAAGAGAGAAGATAATGCAAGTTTCCCCTAAGAATGTACTTGATGAAGCAGTAAAAACTATATCATTGTAGCTCAACTGTGAGCATACTTTTTAAAAAGAGTTTTGATTTTATTTTACTGTTACTCAATCTCAGAATTTCTTGTAGTGCCCTCTAAAGTGGTATGAAGACTCGTTTCGGGGGAAAGTACAAAGTCACTCAACATTTTTTAAGTGTCCACTGCATACAGAACATTATTTAGTATTGTGGCAAGATTTAATAAAAGAAAATGGCTCTTGGTGTCAAGTTTATAATCTAACCAGAGAGACAGAATGCACATATAAAACAAAAGGATACATACAACAGGAACCTTTAAATGTCCAATAGTCTAAATTGTAAGTTTTGACTATATTGATTATTCTAACTTGGTGGGTTATCTGAATTAATTTTTTTTCTTATCTGGTATATCAAGTATAGTTAAAACTATTTCAGCTAATGTTAAGTCTCTGCTGTAAAATCCAAATCGAGTTTTATGTTTCAGTATTCTTAAGAGAATACAAACACTCTTTTATTTTCTCAAGACAATTAATGGTCTTAAAGATTGGAGGTGAGAAAATTGACATTTGTGTAAATGAAAAATTTCTTTCTTGATCATAGGCATAAAAAACCAGTCAATTACTCAAAGTTTGAGGACTCCGATAGTGATGGTAAGTAGAGATTCTTATTTTTACCTTTAAGATTTGCAAATTCATTTCTGCAGAAGTGTATGTGATATATATACTGGAGGTGCCAAAAACATGTATACACACTTTAAGCGATGTTATCTTTGTGTTACGTAAATACTGATGGTAACCACTTTGAGCATGTTTTGTAATTGCAGAAGTCATATGTGATATGTATTAGTCTTTTATTATCGGTATATATTAAGTATTACATTTTAGTACAGTTTTTTTTCCTTTCTTAAAATATGTATGCATTTTTTTGCCACCCTCTGTATGTATACATATATATCTCTCAAATGTTGAACATATGACCCAATTGCATATGAGGTGTGGGAAAATAACTTTCTAAGCATTTGGGATAATTATGCTGATATTTATACTGACAAGAAGTATGTAGGTATTAAATGAATGGAGCCAGGTAAAATTGCTTCTTAGGTCAAAACTACTCTAGGACCATGTTTTTCAAGGCAGGGTGTGTCTCCTCTCCCTTCCCTGAGGAAGGGACACACTTTCTTAAGACACAAGTGTGTTACAAAATATAATGTGAAATCCCATTAATTGTACAGTAAAAAAAGACCTTGAAGAAAGGTTAGGCTTAAATTATATATACCCTATTGGGTTATATACTAATTTATCTCTGGTATATTAAGGCAACTTTGGCCAACCATTTTGAGAAACATTGGGCTAGATTACATTCACTTTGAAGTAGGTTTTGTGTTTCTAGACTGCCAGAGCTTTCTGTGAGTCCAATACTTAGAGATGCTGAGATTTGAAGGCATGCTTTTTTTGCCCCGGGCACAGCCTTAAGTGTGTCTAAGGCTTAGGAGGAAATCGTGTAGAAAATAATTTGTAGCTTTTTATTATATCACTGTGATCAGTCTTTCACCAAATAGCATGTTATAGACACTGTGGGGTCAAGGTGGAGGCAGTCACAGTTATCCTACATATTTTTACATGAGGAAGCATAAAAGCGACATGTAGTAACAAACGCTGAAGTATGTGTACCCCAAAAGCATGCATATCTGTGTCATGTATGAGTTGAAAAGCTACAGCAGCAGTTTTGAGTGAGTATGACTAGAACTATATGAGTTTTTAGTGAACTGGTTTTTGATATGTTGATATTTTAATAAATAAGGCCACTAAAGCAAGGTTGAAAAACATCTGAGAATAAAGACAATATATAATACCAACAATTTTTTAATTGTGAAAATTAAACAGTTTGCTTAACCTTTAAACTAGAACTGAATAAATTTCAACTGCTAAGAAAATAATTTTATTTCTTAGAAAAAGCAATTACATATATTCTTTTATTTTTAATTCACACATAAATAGATGATTTTGTTTCTGCAACTGGACCTTTAAATAAGAAATCCAGAACAACACCAAAGGACTTAAAACTAGAAAAGCCAAAGCCTAAATTGAAGAATCTCCAGAAAGAAGCTATCCTGTTGCAAGAGAAAACCCCTAAAAAAAGGTGAGAGGTAAGACATACGGTAAATACATGACATTGGATGTGTCGATTTAAGAGAGATGGATTCGGACTCTTGGTTCAAATTAGAGCCGGGCGGAGTCCTCAGTGCCATTCTCTGCAGTGCCTGTGGGAGAACAGGGTGTACCATTATTCCTCTTGTGACTTTCTGACTGAGTATAGAAGTTCCCAAACCTGTAAGGAGCTACCCAGTTCAGTATCAAGACAAGCACACCTGTAAGTTGTGAAGTTCCAGCTGCCTTGTACGGGACCCCACACCTGTCTCTGAAGTCCTCAAGTCTCAAGACTACTTTGGTACAAATTACATTTGTAAGGACATTTTTATAAAGTTTAAAACCCTGTGTTTTTCTGCAAAGATACTTTACGTTGTTGAGACTTGGCCAGCTGTGAGAAGACCATGTAGTTTCTAGACTACCTTGGAGTTCCATTAGAACCAAGAGGGAAGGGTGCATGAAGGAGGGAGGTGCTGAGAGGCCCCCACTGGTCATGTGGCAAGGGGCACACAGGACAGGACCATTGGCGAAGGGACCCTGGGCGTGTGGCGGCTCACTGCTACGGGTGTGAGAAGCACCCATTATCATAACAGAGACTTAGCCCTGTCGTCTTGGCTTTTCTTTCTCTTTTCTATTTAATTTCTGTTTTCGAGTGTCTTTGGACTGCATCTTAAAAACAGTGAAAAAACTGACAACTGGGGGGAAATATTTACAGATCACATAATTGAGGGCCTTGTTTCCAGAATATTGAAAGAACTCTTACAACTCAAGAATAAAAAGACTGATAACCCAATTTTAAAATTGGGCAAAGGATTTGAGTAGACATTTCTCCTAAAAGAAAAGATATACAGATGGCCAATAAGCATGTGACAAGATGTTCCACATCCGTAGCCATCGAGGAAATGCTAATCATAGCCACGGTGAGGTAGCCCTTCACACCCACTAGGATGGCCGTGATCTACAAGAGAAATCACAGGTGTGGAGGAGGGTGTGGGGAAACGAGGCCGCGTGCATTGCTGCTGGGGATGCCAGACGGCGCAGCTACACTGGAAGACAGAGCAGCGGTTTCTCGGAATGTTAAACACAGAGTTACTGTGTGACCCCGCCTAGGCACGTACCCAAGAGGAGCAGAAACGTGTCCACGCAAAAGTCTGTACGTAACTGGGGCAGCATTTACTCATAGTAGGAAAGTGTGAGCATACCGGATGTCTGTTGACCGATGAAAGGCAATGTGGTCTATCCATACAGTGGGATCTAATTCAGCAATCAAAAGAAACGAAGTCCTGATGTGTACAGTGACAGGGATGAACTTGAAAGCGTTACTCTGAGGGTAAGAAGCAAGGTGCCAAAGGCCACGGACTGTGTGATTCTGTTAATATGACGTGTCTGGAGCAGACAAGTCTAGAGAAACCAAGTAGATTAGTGGGTGCCAGCTACTGGGGAGTGATGCTAATGTTTTCTTTTTGGGGTGTTGAAAATGTTCTGAGAGTAGATAATGGTGATGGTTTCCCAACTCTGTGAATGCACTAAAAACTGCTGAATTGTACATTTTAAAAGGAGGAATTTTATGCTGTGTGTCTTAGGGCTATGATAATGCTAGTTTAGAAAAATAATATCTCCTCCCAGGTGCATCTCAGTACTTCCTCCTTCGTACAGCCTTTCTGTATCCAGTTTGATTTCTCTCCGTCTTACATGCCACAGCGTTTAACCTCCTGGAACAGGAGATACACTAATCTGCATACAGGGGATAATTATTAGTGTGTCGTATCTTCCTCCCTCCTCGTTAATTGCAGAGTGATTATGGTACTCTTGTATCCTGTCTGGTGCAGTGCCTCATACACAGTAAGTCCTGGGTGAACTATTTGTTAAAATCAAGGTTGGGAGGAACAGGTGTAAAAAATTTTTTTTAAATTAAATATCAGACCTGTAATCGCTGTCTGAGGAGGTATGGGTGAGGTCAAGGAAGGCTTCAAAGTAGAAGTGATGTGTGTGCCAAGTCTTCATTGCAGGTTGAGCAGGTGCTTCCCACTTGGGTGGGACTGGTGCTGAGGACAGATGGTGTGACACACATGCTGCTCCTGGTTCGAATCTCTGATGCTAGATAGGGTGTGACATTGCTATGTTTCCGAAGTTGTATCCTTTGTTTAAAAACATTTTTGTGAGGTTAGCCATTCTTAAATAGCAATTCAGGAAACCCTCAATTTTTTCCTTTTAACTGAGATCAATAATTTAAAAAACTCATTGTCATTTGTGTGTTTACTCTAGGATGGCCTTAGATGACAAGCTGTACCAGAGAAACTTGGGTGTCGCACTGGCGTTATCAGCGAAGGAAATTCCCACAGTCCCCACTGACATTGAGGAGTCCCAAGATAAAAGTAAGTTTATTTTCTGTATGTGTATCTTTACAACCTTACTGCTTTTGTAATCATTGCTTTGGATGAGCCTTCACAGGAAAGAGTAGCATTTTAATACCTTGGACTATAAAGGACGCAGTTTGCAGAGGGTACAGTTGGATTCAGTTATTGATTCTGATGCATACATCTCGTACGTGCATATGTACATACGTACGTACATACATACAAATATACGTACATATGTATGTACACACATGCATACCTCTCTGCTTAACACCCAAAGTGAACTTGAGGACCTAGAGTGTGAGCTGGCATGTTCAAATTACATTTTCGTGTACAGTGGAATTTAATTTCTTGATCAAATGAATGAATCTATACAATCCTAACAATCCACTTCCTTTCTCTCAAACTTCAACGCTCAGAAAGTCCTTTCTCTCAAACTTCAACTTAGTTAAATATGACCTAATGATGGTCATTTTTGTCATTTACAAAGGTCACAGGTACTAATCGGGTTAAAAGGTCAGTACACGTAAGGGATCTTTGGTGTTTGGATCTCTCTGCATTTTTCTCCTCTGCGTTTTCTGGTGACTCTGCAGCAGGTGTCAACATTGATATTCTGGAGAGGCAGGAGTCATTGCTCCTGGAAAAGACAAACTGCTGAAATGCCTTTTGGATTAAATTGTTTTGGCTTAACTTCCTGTGTGTTGGAGGGTATTGTAGCCCATTAGCTTATTTAGGGGTGTAGATGTTTCAATCAGTATCGCCTCCTATTTGAAAATAAATGAGACATTGTTGATTAAGGGGATTTAGGTATGATTGTATTATACCTAAAATTGAGGAAATGGAATTCGTCTCCACCTGTGAGGTTATAGATTGTGTAGCAGGTCCGTGTCCCACAGAATAACTCTCTCTCTAGCATTGGGCTTTAACGGTGCCCATGACCATGACTTAATGCTCTCTTAAGAGCACACTTCAGGTCATACTTCAGGTCATTTAAGGTTATATAATGACTGGAGTCTTCATGCTAGTAAAGGCATGACTACCTACACAAAAATGATGGTTCGTATTGGTTGACTGTGTGCTACGTGCGGTTGATGTTTAGTCCCCATGCTATTTTTATCTCCGTGTTATAGATAAGGACATTCAGTCTTAGAGAGCATGTGGTCATATAGCCGGTTTAAGTAGCAGAGCCTGAATGTGAACTCAAGTCTGATTAACCGTTTGTTTTCAGAGCCCAGCCTAATACCATGCCAGCCTCCCCAAGTGCAGTCATTGTGCTGGCTTGTGTTTAGATCATTTACCTGTGTCTGGATGCGACTACATTTCAGCACTGCTTCTAGATGTTGGTTGGTGACAGTGCATCTGTTTCTTCTTACCTTATATTTAGGCCCTGAAAATCATGGCAATAGTGAAATAGAAACAATGGATAAGTCTCCCCGTGTCTCCAATTGCAGTGTAGCCAGTGATTATTTAGGTAAGTTTTTAATAGTAATAATAATATTTACTTATTACAACAATGCTGTTTTTTTACCTTGTGTGTAAACTCCTGAAACTGTAACTAGAACTAAGGTCTTTAACTTGGTCAAGGTTCCCTTCACCTCTCTCCTTTGTTTCTTTCTGTTTAGTTTCCTTTGACTGTAGACTCAGTTTCTTCCCTGGTGAGAGGGGTCATGGCCACCCTTCTGACCAGCAGCAGGAGATGAGCACCATTTGAAAATTCTTGGTGAAAGACTCTCATTTTGGGTCTTGGACATACCCATAGACCTGACCCTGTTGCTAGGAGGCTGACGTATTGTGATCGGCCGAGACCAGGCCATGTGGTCTGTTACTAAAACCTGGGGAGGGGGGATGCCGGGCAGGTAAGAAAGCGGGTGTCAGAGGAGTCCACGCTCAGAAAGTCTCCTGCTGACTTTTTTTGCCTCCTTTGAAGATTTGGATAGGGTTCCTGAGGAAGATAATTCTCATAGTGCCCAAGGCAAGAGAAAAGCAGCATCTCCAGCAGTGGTGCAGCAGAGGAAGATCCTTCTGGAAGGCAGTGATGGCAACAGTGTTCATGACTCTGAACCAGACTTCACAACAAGTAAGTTACAGCTTACCTCAAAATGAATTCTATGGCAATTCTGTGAAATGTTCTAAGAGACCATTCACATATGCAAAGCACAGTGCTATGTTTGATATGTGCAAACTTGGGGGCCACACAGGACAGTTAGGTTCAGCCACGGCATTTAGGGGAAAAGCTTTATCTGAAGGTGACTTTAAGCCATGCCTTGAAAGATGAGTAGCACTTAGGCAAACTAGAGGGTAAAATAGCATTTCTGATGACAGGCATGAACATTGGGCTGGACAGGTACCGAGAACTGTGCCCTTTTTTCTGTAAGTAGTAGAAAAACATGAAGTATTTTGGGTAGAAGTGATAGGAAACCCATGTTTTTTTATGACGGTTGTTTTTAGACTCATTCAGAACTTAGGGCAAATGGGAAGCATGATGATCTTGGCAGTGCATCAGGACATGTTAATTAAGGATCAAAATAAATAATTCCATAAATTCATGCCAGATCAGCTGCTGTGTTTTGATAGATTTTAACATGATGTCAGCCAACAATAACAGATTTGTTCATCAACATTTATTCCGCAAATATTTGAGTACCTGTTATGTGCACTGTATTGCAGACACTTACAAATTCGAGTGAGAGAACATGGACCATAATCAAATATAGTAAGTTCTCAGTTAGCATTGTTGATAGGTTTTGTGACTTCAAGCAAAATGATGTATAGCAAAACCACTTTCACCGTCGGCTCATTGATATAAACAAGAATTAAGTTTTTACAGTATCTCGTCAACCTTCTGTGAAACAACGTTCAACAAACTGACATAATTCCAACTTGGTTAATTCAACAAGTCAGAGACCTGGGATGGGACATTGCTCTGTATTAAAAGTGATTAATATGGACTGGATAGAGGATGACACCAAGAAACTATTGTTAACATTGTTAGATGTGATGATGATGTTGTTTTGTTACAAAGAAACAAACATGATTTTTAGAGGTGCATTCTGAAGCATACAGGAATGTACCGACAGCATGCCTCCCACTTGTTTTAATGTGCTCCAAGAAGGAAAGGGAGAGACAAGAAAAAGAGAGAGAGATGAAAGGGATGCACCAATAGTCATTTAGTTATTTATTTTTACTATAAAAATACAGGGTCCAGCACAAATAATGCCTCTTTTTTACTCACTGGTAATCTGTAGCAAATCTTTTATTACAAAATCATAAGCATGCGTGGTTATGATTTGGTAATAAAATCGTAACTCAAGTCCGGGCATCAGTGCTGCCGGACCCTGTCCGTCTCGTATGGAGTAGGTAAGTAGGCAGGTGTTGTACACGGTGGGCGAAACAATGGTTCTCTGTGAGTGGTGAGACTAGGGAGTGGACCTTCTTTTTCCTTCCGACTGTTTCTGTGTGTGATCTTCATCTTCTGCAATAAGCAGGTATTCCTTAACTGTCAGGTGTTCTCCATGCTTCTTTCTGGAGCAGTGTTGCCTGCGTAACAGTATTGCATCGCTGGCATATGTCATCCCATGCAGTGCAGATGAGAGATTGTGGAAAGTGGAGGTGTGTGTCACATGCAGTCACATAGTTACCTGTTAAGGTGGTGGTTATGTGCTAGTCTCTGCTTAATTCCCAGTGTTCTAGAATGTTGAAGTGTGTGTGTGGCTAAGGGAAGGGATACTGGTATTATTCCCATCAAGGTTGTCGTTTTGAAAGTGTAGCTGATGTTGTACCCTACCCTTTTCAAAGTTGCTGAGTTAAACTGGTGAAATTGGAAGTAAAGATGACTGATAGGAAATTACAGTGACGATAGTAATAGCAGACATTTGTTTTGCTTGCTGTGTGCCAGGTGTTATCCTCAATGCTGTGCCTGTGTTAACTCATTTAATTTGCACAACAACCCTATGATATCTGTTTCATGGTGATCCCCATTTCGTACATAGGAAACTGAGGCACAGAGTCGCTGGGGAGCGACGTGTCTGAGGTCACAACATGTGCCCTAATTCGTAAGTACCTACTGCTACATAAACGGCTAGCATTATTTTCTCCCAGTGTCCTAACCGGTCTAATGTCCAAGAAGAGTTCAGACATTCTGTTTAGAAATCATTTTTGCCACCATGGCATCCTGTTGTGATGATTGCTCTAATTACAGTAACAACCCTTGTTACCAGAATTCACAACTAAATTTGACCACATTTCCCCCAAACAACTATAGGTCTTGGTCTATCTAAAGGAAGAAAGAATAATTTTCAGTCAGAAATATTTTTTGCAGTCCTTTTATCTAGCATAACTTCAGCGCGCTCAGAATTCAATAAATGTTTTCCTTCCTGCTTTTCGTGTTTTCTGTATCCTAAATCACTGTTCAACGGTGCGCAGAGGGATAGCCGGGTCCTCCGTCACCGTCACCGCAGTGCTTTGCCACCAGAAATGGCTCAGCACAAAGGTGCAGATAAAGGCCGAGAAGCCTCCCTTTTTCAATCAGATGAAGGATGTAACCTTCTGCTCTAGGTGCAGATTCTGAAGACGATTCTGATTTCAGTGAGAGTGAAGATAACGAAGAAGAATTCACTGTGAGAAAAAGAAAAGGAAGTAAAAAGAAGGAAGCGAAGGCTAAGCCCCCAGCTGCAAAGGGAGAGAAGAAACCCAAACCCAGAAGTCCCGCTTTAGGTAAGCTTAGTCCAAAACACTGGACTTGATAAAGGAAAGGGGTTTGGTTCATTTCCTGGGCGTTTCTCACGTTTGCCTCTGTTCCTGGTGGCACTTTGCTGTGCTCCTTTCTGGTTACGGAATGGGAGGAGATGGGGGTGTGTGGGGAAGGGAAGGATGTAGAACAGGAGGAGTAGGCCCCACCCCCCGTCCTGCCCCACCTGTACCTGCCTTGAGCACTGACAGCCACCCTCTGAAAGAGCCATTAGGGCCTGCACGTCACCGGGAGAAAACTGAGGCTCCGTTTGTAGGAGCTCTTACAGCTAAGGCACGGGGGCTGGAACTTGCATCCGGTTTGTTCATGCAGAGCCTCCGAACCGGGAACTGTGCATGGTTCTACTTTCTTGACTTCATGCTTCATCTTCGACCTGAGAACTTCTTTGCCACATTTCGGGCCTTTTTGTTTTTTCAAAACAACTTCCACTAGAACCCATTTTTAGAGTAAAACTTGCAATTTGTGACAACTTGAACACGGAATACCTGTTTCTTTTGTAAAAGAAATTTAGGATGTTCTTGAGTTCATGTTATATGATAGATTATTATAACATACAACTTTCATGAACCTGATTTGTTTTACTTATTGGTGTATATTTTTGTCTTTGTCATTTAATGTGCTGTTTGAAACTGAAATTTCTGCTCAGACTCCCTTTATTGATGGCAGGAGTTGCTGCGGCCATAAATAGCATCATCCTGAGTACTTGCTAAGAATTAAGTACTGACTGAGTCAGATGTCTCTCCACTGTGTCCTGAATTAAAGAGGTTTTTATTAATGTTTTTTTTAATTGACAGAAATTACATTTCACATGCCTGCCATCTGCTAAGTCCCGTTGCTGTGCACATGTTCTGGGAGCGAGGACATAGACATTTCTGTAGGGCTGTTCTGCCTACCCCAAGCTGTGGTAGGAAAACCGTCATAAACGATGCGAACATGTTTTATGTTTTCTTTAGATGTTTGTTTATGCTTCCTCTGTAAGACACACTAAAAACTAAAAGATTTCAGTTTCCAAGTTGGAATTTACCATATAAAGTCCTTCTGTATACCTTGGAGCAAGTTGCTGCACCAGGAAGTTTAATATAATATATAATATTAGAAGTAAAATTTAACTCTTCAATCATGGGATTAAGAATTAGGGAAGACAGATTATATTTCTTGTCTCAATAAAAATGCATTGAGTAGGCTTTGGGAGCCCTTCATTTGGTACATGTTGTAATTGTTCCCTTGATCGAGAAACTTTCAAGATCGGTGCTGTCCAGTGTGGTGGACACGAACTGCATGCAGCTCTGTTCCGTTTATGTTAATTAAAATGAAAGAAAGTTTAAAAGTCAGTGCTTTGGCTTTGCTAGCTATGCTTCAGGTGCTTAGTAACAGTAGGTGGCTAGTGGCTACTGAGTGGCACAGCACAAAATCTAGAAATTTCCATCATCACGGAAAAGCTGTTGGACACGCAGTGCTGGAGTAGGGATTGTAATGTTAACATTAAAGGGAAGGTATAGTGACAGTGTTCATGTGCAATGTGCATTTAGATTCCCCTTCGGTGTCTCGATGCAAGCATTAGCTGAGAGTGAATTTATGTTCTACCTGTCCTTCCGTCATCACCCCCAAACCGCCCAAAAAAACCCCTGCTCCCGTTCTTGTGTTTACTCTCTGGGTTAACGGCGGCACGGGGTGGCGTGCCCATGACAGGAACTCGCACGTCACGTCCATCTTCCTTCAGCGTCGCCTCTCCCGTCTAGTCACTAGAAGACCACCAGTCTCTGCTCACCCTCCGCTGTCCCCCTTGGTTCAGGCCCTCCGCACTGCCCACCTGGGCTACCACAGACCTTTCTGTACACCACCATCAGAAAGGTGGTTCACAACGCAGTGCTCCCGAAAAGCCTTCATTTCCCCAGTGATCTGCCTCTCGTCCGTGTCTCCTGCCTTCCTGCCCTTGCGCTGCAGCCTGGCCACACTGACCAGCAGCCGCCCTTGGGTCGTCCCGTGGCCACATTGACCAGCAGCCGCCCCGGGGTCGTCCCACGGCCACACTGATCAGCAGCCGCCCCGGGGTTGTCCCGCAGCTACACTGACCAGCAGCCGCCCCTGGGTCGTCCTGCGGCCACGCTGACCAATAGCCACTCCTGATACTCGCGGCGTCCCCCAGCTTTGCATGCTGTCCCCTCCACCTGAAAATGGCCTCTCACTCATCTTCACCTCCTGGCCTGGATTTGGCCCAGATTGTCCTCACCCACCGTCCTGTGACTTCTACACCTGCGTGGACATGTACATGGATCAGAGGTGCCTCTGAGGCTCTCACCTCTCATCACACTGCCTTGTGCACATCTCTACTCTGTGGCCTTTTCACTGGAATCGGTGACTGGACCACAGAAGCAGTACCCATGAGTTAATTCGCTTTGTAACCCCAGAGCCTCATATATCGTCTCGCTGATACATAAGGATGCGACAGTGTTGTGTAATGTTAAAAGCATGAACGTGAGGGTCAGCCCTGGGTCTGACGTTGACTGGCAGACTGCAGGCACATTGCTGAAGCGCTCTGTTTCCTCCCCTGACAGTGGAACAGTGACCTCTGTATCGGTTGCTCTAAGGGTGAAGGTCATGGGTAGGATATGCATACTCCACTACCTATCATAAGTGCTCATAAAAGAGGGCTGTTTTCAGCTGTCAGTAAATGTGATGATTGAGAAGAGTTTGCCAAAACGGTACTGCATTTGAGTTTTTAGAACATTACGTGACTATAATTTTTACACCTATGTACTAGGCTTAATCCTCCTGACATAATTTCTTGTGTATATTTTTTCCCAATACATGAGTTCAGTCGAGTCTGTTCTGGCTGCCGTCAAGTCAGAGCCTCAGCCCTCCCCGAGCAGAGCGTCTTCGGAGGCCATGAGGCAGCCCTGGCCGAGGCACTGTCCTCCAGCCGAGAGCAGGAGGCCTGCGTGGACCCCCCCAGGTACGGTGTGTGTGCTGACCTTGGGCACCGGCTTGGAGGACGCCGGTGGATCGTTCGCTGGTTGTGAATGTTAGACGTGGCTTTGCATTTGTTCGTCCCCTCATAGTGAGCGTCCATGTCGTGTCATCAGGAGGCTTGCAGTAAGCACAGACATCGCTTTTGTAGAAGATTATTATTCCTCCTAGTGTAACAGACGTGGAGTGTTAGACTATTGACATGTAGGGTTCCTGTTGGCTCCAGACCCCCTGAGCTCCAGTCTGATGGAGGCCGCAGGCCTGTACGTGGGAGTCCAGCCTCCGACAAATGCTGCAGTGAGCTGAGCTCCAGCTCCTACCAGTGGGACTGCTTTTGGTTTCCTTTTGCTCCACAGCCAAGTCTCCCTGATGTTTCAGGAATGCTTTGACCTTTGCCTGTTTTGACATTCCTGCGACCCTGATCCAGGCCCTGTTCATTTCATACCCAAACCCCTGGGGGCTTTCGAACGAGTCCTGTTCCTGTGAAACCGACTCGTTTTCTGTGCCTTAAGCACAGTGTGCGTTCTTCTGTCAGAGCCCCTCTTTGGCCCGTTTCCTCTGTCTGGTGTGTCTTTCCTCACTTGTCCCCTCGCCTTTTCTAAGCCATTTCAAGTCCACTCGGGCTTGCTCTACTTCTTTCCGGGACATTTCGTGATTGTCCCCTAGTGATAGCTTGGTGTTAATAGACAGACTTAGGCCCAAAACTACATGACTACTTAATTTCTGAGACTTCATTCATCATCTGGAATATTGGGCACTATATAGTATTTAAAGTCCTTCCCGATTTAAAAATTCTAGGTTTTTCATGAGAACTTGAAAGTGTTTTGGAGAAGGAAAGGAGGAAGATCTGCTGCAGAAATAAATCATGATGCCATTATCATTTAAAGGGTAATACCTAGTGCGTTTATTCTGAGGATGATTTCCCAACAAACAACATTTAAAAGAAATGATATAATGACTATAGAAATCTTAAGGTAGGATTATCCAAAAGATAAGCGAGGAAATAATGCAATGATGGATAGAGAGTTCATACCACAAAACACAGAGTGTGGATGGATCGACTGTGTGGATGGGCGGGGCCCATGATACCTGTGAGGGGAGTGGGCCGGTTAATGAACTTGACCGGGAAGAGACTGTTGCACTTGACAGCACATGCATCTTTGGAAGGGAGCAGCCATTGCTCAGCTCCATCTAATTGTTTATGTGCAGGATTACGGACCTGGTATTTCCAGATCTGATTTTTTTCAAGAGAACCTAGAAATCCGGACTTTAATGTGAAATCTTATTTTTAAAAGTTGATTCTTTTTTACACCCTATGGACCAAACAGTGTACCTGAGAGAGATTTGACCCTTGGTTGGCAGTTAGTTGCCTGTTTTATACAAATGTGAGAAGTCCACCAAGACCCCAATGGAAAAATGAGCCAAGGACGTAAACATGCAAATACCCCGCATACACCTAGAAAAGAATGTGAAAAGAATTTCAGTCTCACTGGTAATTATGGAAATATAAATTAAAGTAATAAAATACTATGTTATACCTCTTAGACTAGAAAATACTATAGCACTATAATTCAGTACTCTGTGGGTTGTGGGTAGCAGGTATAATTATTTACTATAATTTTATAATCCCTTTCTAGGACAGCCATAAAAATAAACCTGTCCTTTGGCTTAGAAACTAATCTTTTAGGAATTCCTAAAAATGAATTAAAAAGAAGAAAAAGTATTAAGTGGTCATATTTTTGTAACTATTTATAGAAAAGTGGTGAGAAACTAGAAACAGCCCAAAAATTTGTTGAAAGGATTTGGTATGACACATATGTGCAATTAAGGATGATCAGTGAGAGGGTTAGAAACATGGAAATGTTTATAAATTTTTACTTGGAAAAAATATACACAGTTGTGCTTATCATGACTGTAGTCTTGATCAACTGTGAACACTCAGGGGGGTAAATTTTGAAATTTCATACTTGATGCAAATAATTGCTATGTTAGAGTGGCGGCATACATGAAGCCAGTGTAAATGAATAAAAACGGTATTTGTTACGTTTAAAGCTATTTAATATTTGAAAAATTAGATGCTTTCAAAGGTACTTGTAACAGTTGCTGGATTTAAAACTGCCTTAGATTTTTCTGCTACTTCAGAAATCATGATTGCATTCATTTCTTCATGCCTGTACAAGCAGTGTGGTCTGCTCCGCACTTACTGAGTTCAGTTGTCGTAGGGTTTGGTGTCATTACCTGCCTTCAGGGGATGTGTGAAAATAGGCGACACTGTTTCTCCTGCTCTTTACTAGTTCCCGTGCTTTTGATCTGGTTTATGACGTGATAGAACCTGTATAGCTGAGTAGCACTTAACGACCGGTCTTGCTTCCTAAGTTTACTTTCGTTAAGAGATTTCTGACATCGTCAGCATCGGTGATGTGTTTTCTTTCAGCGGCATCCGGCGGCAGGAGCAGCAGCAGCGGCAGCAATGGCAGCAGCCCCCTGGCAGGGGTGGGCGTGAAGTCCCCAAACCAGAGTCTCCGCCTCGGCTTGTCCCGGTTCGCGCGCGTTAAACCTCTGCACCCAAACGCTGCTAGTAGCTGAGTGCGGTAGGAAGGAGGTGTCTGAGGAGCAAAGTCGGGGTCTTACAAGTGTGTACATGTGGAGAGGGGGTTGTCATAGAAAGGAAGTCTTCGATGTATAAATTACCTCTTCCCATCTTCCGATTACGTGCTCTGAAAAGCTGCTCAACACTTCTTTGTTTATACGATTATCTTACAACATCATTCCCTTCTGAAGAGCATATTCCCTTCTCCTGATCTTAATAAGTTACTGTAAGTGGTGTCCATGGGACATGGAGGAAGCCCACGTCACAGGCGGGTCTTTGCTGGTAGCACGAGGCTCTTTCTGGCTTTGTCGGGCCTATGGCACCTTCACTGTGTTCAGACTGCAGGTGGCCACAGGAAACGTTCCTTGTTTTTCCATGAGCCATCTCTGAAAGCTTGTCCATTACTTAGGCCACACTGTCATTTTTATTGCAAGGATGTTTTGTATTTTAGTCAAAGATTTTTACAGTAATAATTCAGAATTATTGGACACATTTAAACAGTGGCAATAATGTGGCCTATGTCTCCTGCTTAGAAATGATGGCTCTTGTACAGCCAATATCTGGACTTTTTATCAAGCCCTCACTGTCAGAACCTTTCATGAAAATGGAGAGTTTTGATACGCTCTTTTCCGTGACACAGTTACATCCGTTTCTGTCTGTGTTTCATGATGAAATGAATGCTTGGCAAAACACAGACACCTTTTGTTGTAAACATAAAGGTGGGTGGCTGTAAAGCAATCACCATGTTAAGGTAGAGGGAGCTCCAAGAACCTAGTCATCCCTGTTAGAATGTTAAATAATACAGCTTCTCAGGAAACTTAGATATGAATTGTTGTAACAGATATTTTATATTTATGGTGAGAATTTCAGCCAGCTCCTGGTGACCTTTTGATAAAAATTCTTCCAACCATGTGAGCCATTAAAAAATGTATAATACTTAGCTCAGTTCTTGTTTCATGCAAATACCCATGTTAATATGAAAATAAATACCTGAGAATTCTGATTAAAAGTGAGCATCGGCTTATTGCTATTACAGCTCCTTTCCTTCCTTAGTGCACGTGTGACACTGTCACTTACTGAGCCCGCCTTGCCCCCTTCTGTGAACTTAGTTTCCAGTTGCACAGCACTGAGGGGCCCTGTACGGTGCAGTTCACCAGTGAGCACTTACTGGGACCTGCCCTGTGTGTGTACCGATGCCGTCGCCAGGTGAGCCTGTTCCTCCGTGTCAGTCTGTGGAAGCCGGGCTTGCAGGGAGCGCTGGCGGCCCCGCTGCTGCCGAATGCAGAGCGTGTCTCCCTCCTGTGATCTCACCCTCTCCTCGTGCTCCGCTTCGTGCGTGTTGGTTCCGGGGCCCGCACGACCCTGTTCTTTCCTAATTTTCTCCCCGTGGGCCTGCCTGCTTGTATTTTGCAGCTTTCTAATCCTTGTGTCACCTACACCCAAACCTCCCACCATAGTGTCATATCGTGATTTTACTTCTTTTTCTCTGTCCGCCTCCCCCCATTTTAAAGTTTCAGTGGCTTCAAGTTCATGGTCACCTGTGTGACAGTGACTGCTGAGTCGGGATCTTTAGCCCTCGGCCACTGGTAACTGGATGTGGGAGGTCATCATTAAATCGGTGACACCCCCCTGCCCCAGTGTTTCCTGTCCCCCTTTCCTGCTGGTAAGTCAGCTGCCTATGGCATTGTCACCCTTCACCTCGAGTCACCAAGCTCCACTCCAGTTCCTGGGCTGTTCCAGAACCGTTCTCTCCTTCCACTTGTGGTCCCTCATTCTCTGACGCCGTCACTTACTCCTCTTCACGGGCTTCCTAGCCTTGCTGGACTGTTAACCTCCTCTGGCCTGCCCACTATACCATTACTGCCAGAGGGAGTTTTCTAGAATACAGTCAGAGCTTGGAAGGTCCCTCTGCTTAAAACCCGTGCCCACGGCCCTGAGCCTGTTTCGTTCAAAAGGTACTTCAAGTCTGGCTGACCCCTGGGGACACCCACCTCAGGTACAGTCCCTGTGCCCTGGGCCTTGCTCACATTGCTCGTTCCCTCTGGTCCCTGAAAACTCAGTCAGTTCGGCTCCTTTCAGAAGGCTGCGTCTGCACGTCTGTCCTTTCAGAAGGCTGCGTCTGCACGTCTGTCCTTTCAGAAGGCTGCGTCTGCACGTCTGTCCTTTCAGAAGGCTGCGTCTGCACGTCTGTCCTTGCAGAAGGCTGCGTCTGCACGTCTGTCCTTGCAGAAGGCTGCGTCTGCACGTCTGTCCTTGCAGAAGGCTGCGTCTGCACGTCTGTCCTTGCAGAAGGCTGCGTCTGCACGTCTGTCCTTTCAGAAGGCTGCATCTGCACGTCTGTTTCCGCCCTGGACCAGATGGTGGGTTCCTTCAGGCCACGCCACCATCATTCAACCAGAACGTTCTTGAGTTTTCCTGCTTTCAAATCCCGGGTGGAGGAACTAGCTCACGTGTTGGTGAGATGCATACACAGCATCCAGGACTTTCCAGGACTTCTGCGGTGAGCTCCTGCGATCCACAAGCTTTGAAGAGGGTGGGGGCTGATTTCAGGAGCCTGGTCTGTCCCTGTCAGCCCTCATCTCTGTCCTCTGGTCTTCCTTGGATTCTTGTCCCAAACTTGGAAGAACTGGGGCAAGAGATTGGGAGCAGTAGGAAAAGTGGGGGTGGGGGGTGGGGGGGTGTTTAGGGTGATGTGAAAAGTGTTTGGGGCCTGAAATCCTTTCAGCCCCGTGGTCACAAAAAGGGCGGAACCAGTTTCTATAGCGACAGGAGGGGTGTGGTCCTCCCCTTCCCTGTCCTGCGCGGGGCTTCTGGGCCGAGCCCCCAGCCCATCACCTGCCCCACGCAGCCCTCCCACCTGCTTCCCCGCCCGAACCAAGTAACCGCTGGGACCCCGCGGGAGGCTGAGGCCTGGGGTCGGAGCAGCCCTTCCCCCGGAGAAGCTTCTGGGGCCGCGGGGGTGGTGGGGGAAGCGGAGAGGATGAAGGGGTGCCGCACACAAAGAGGTAGAAGGGAGGAGGGGCGAGCAGGCACGTGCGACTGGAGACCCGGAAACAGCGGCGTGCTCGCACCCCAACCGCCGGACACGGTTTCTGCTCGTGGCGCTTCGGCCGAGTGCGGGTCGGGAGACGGCCCCCCCGAAATGCTTCCGGCCTTGACTCCCACAGCGGGGGCCCCAAAGTGTTCCCCTTTCTTTTTCTTCCCCGCACGCCCCGCCATCCCCTTGGTGAAAAGTGAGCCCCAGCCCCGCGTTGCGGAGGGAGGATGGGCCTATCCCGCCCCAGCTCGCCCCGGAGTCCGGCCGGGACACCGGGAGGTGGGGGGTGGGGGTGGGGGTGTGGATCCCTCAGCTAGGGCGACCCTTCCTCACCGGGTGATGTTTATAAAGCCTGCGGTGAGGTCGTGGCCTTGGCTAGGTTTGAAAGTCCATCAGCCAATTCAACCCTTTGACGTGTTTTAAATGACTGACAGCCCGCAATCTTAACTCAGGCTGCCCTGTTGAGGCTTAAATGGTCTCGCACGTGTCAGGCCGTTTAAATGGAACGTTCACATGGAATGACAACGGTAAGTGTCCCCTGTGAGCAGCCTAGCTTGAGGGACTTTGTCACCACAGCTGGTGGGTGCATGGAATCTAGGGGATCGTAGGGATTCTTCAGGCATGGACCGTGCCTCATTGTTTCTGTGATGAGTCTGTTTCCCTTCCTTGTTTTGGTCTTTAGCAAGAGGGTAAGGACAGACCTGAAGGGCGCAGCGTCCTGGTCTCCCTCTCCATCTCCTTATTGTCAGCAGCTCAGCCTGAGCATGTGCTTCTCCAACTTGGGAGCGCCTGTGCTGGGACCCAGGGCTTTCAGCTGACCCCAGACCCAACATGAGTGGGTTGTGACAGCTAAACAACCACAAAGCAAGTGCTGGTCTAGGCAGCTTTCATAGAAATACAGTGACTGGAGGAGAGGGGTGAAGGTTCCACTGCCTGACGTAGCGTTGATTGGAACATAATGTAGACCAGAGAACTGCAGCCACTTTCAAAGTGGTCATGGGAAATTAGCAAACGGGGACCACAGCACAGGTCCCTCTAGCATGCTTGGGTGCTCAATCAGAGGAAGAGACGTTTGAAATGAGTGTCTGGAGATGAGGCAGGGCTGGGAGGCGCAAAAAGCCACTGTTTTCCATAGTCAAGGCCTCTTGAGTAGAAGAGAGGGTTGATGTCTTCTGCGTCAGTCCGCCGAGGAGGACAAGTGTCAGGGGAAATGGTCCTTCCACCCCACATGGACTGAGCACCAACCCTACGCAGATGAGCAGCTGGGTGTAAAATGTGGGGCCTGGAAGAAGAGCGAGCTCTGCCACAGAACTATTCCAAGGAGGCTGACTGCTGGCTGTGGACACACGGAGGGCACCTGCGGGGTGGGGCAGCGTGGGGGATGGCCTCTAGAACCTCCTCCAGCTCTTAAGAGTCCGTGAGGCCGTGACCATAAAGAGTTTCAAGAACTGTGGAGGGGCCAAGAAGCTCTCCTTGGCACAAGTGAGAGTAGCACATTCACTCAGTGTATCATCTCTTCTGCACAGAAATGCAATGGGAAATGCAAAAGTCCCTGCACATCCTACGTGACCACAGTTTCTGCCCCACAGGTAGCCCCACCCAGGGCATGAAGGTCAAGCTACTGACAGTTGCAATAGAAGTATTAAAATCGTAGCAAGTAAACTCAGAAGAGAGATTTCCTTTCTGGGCAGTGAAGTTCAGTATACATGGATTGCACATAAAATACGGTGCTCGCAATAACACGGCTCCACTGTGTGTGGGTCTGTCTTGCCGACCAGACTCTAAACTCGCAAAAGCAAGGATTCTGTTTTATTTGTCTTTTGAATTCCCCGTGCCGAGTACAGTATCTGGGTTATAGCGGGTGGTCTAAAATTTTTGAGTGAATTGATCTAAATCATCTTAGATTTCTCTTTCTTCAGCAAATTTGTACCAAGAGCTTTCAGTAGACAAGCCATTGTCCTCAACCCTCTGAGAAATGGAAAAACTAAAATAAAATACAAACTCATCATTTCTGTTCCCGTGAAATGATCAAGATGAGATGCAAAAACATACACACCTAAGATAATTAACACTGAAGCTGTGGACCAAATGACAAAGGTGTCCCCACAGAGAAAAGAGTTGAAATCCAGAAGAAGGAGAGTAAATGCACTAAGAAGGAAAGGCACACAATAGTCTGGTAACCACAGAATTAGCCAAAGGGGGGAACTCACGGAACAAGTCTCAGCAGAACCTTGTTTCCCAGTCTGGCAGTTAGAATCAGAGACGCTTAGAACTGGAAGGAAAATTAAAAGTCATCTAGTCCAGTTGCGTCACTTTACGGATGGGGACACTGAGTATAGAGGCAATAAGTGATTTGGTCAAAATTCATCTGGAGCAGCCCTGAGACTGGAGTCCAAGATGCCTCAGCATTTTCTTTGGGTTTCAGGTTCTCTCCAACCTACAGAGCTACCACAACTGAACAGAAGAAAGCGTTCCCCTTGCTGGGAGAGACGCACGGCGACTTTTATGGTCTCCTCCTTCGCTGTGAAGTAGATGGAGGGAGCATTTGATACAGAGCTTCGGCAGGAAATGTATTCATTCTTCCCCAGGATTTGGATTTTACAAACCCCACACTGAACTGATGACCAAAATTCTACCAGTTCTGTCTCCCAGAGTATTCCCTGTCTGACAGAAAGCTGCCCCTCCAGCCCTGGCCCTGAAGCCAGACCAGTCAGTTCCTCCCCTATGTCCCTGGCACCTATTGAGCTGCTGCCCCAGCGCTGGAACCCAGCGGGAGTGAGTCCTTCAGCGAGTGAGTCCGTGAACAGGCCCTTTAAGAGGAGCACCTGCGACTACAGTCACGTTGCGTCTCACTCAGCCACAGTCTGCTGGTTTTCACAGCCAGAAGTTGTGGGGACTCCTCTCCCCGGCAGTGGAAACCTGGGTTGGGGAGCCTGGGATGGCGCTGGGACCCTTTGCACCTCTGGGGGGACCTGTGCAGTTCAGATATCCCCCCTGATATTTAAGGGTCACATGCGGGTGTAGGACTTTGGTTGGGCTAGACTTCAGGTGATTCCCAATGATGGTGGTTCTGTAGTTTAGTTGTAGTTTTGATGTCCTGAGAGGAGCCAAGCACAGGGTTTACCTACTCCACCGTCTTGACCAGAAATATGTGTAGCGTATTTTTAAACCTCTCGTTATATATAGACAAGTAATTTCTGATTTTTCTACATTATGCTGCAACGACAATTGATGTCACTTATCTCCAGTCCCATGAATAACTTCAAAATTGTGATGTTGTCACTATTCATTCCAGTGTCTGTACGAACCTACCAATGGACTGGTCTATAAAAGGCATAATGACATGTGCACTGGTTCCTATTCTGTCCCTATTTCATGTGTTCTTAATTTCCTTGGTTCTTTCTAGTGTTAGAGGCTGAAAAGGGACTTTCAGGAGACTCAAAGTGGAGTTTCAGTTGTGGTCTGCTAATGTAAGAGGAGTGTACTAGTGCCACGAATGCCCTCTAAGACCCTACCTACCACGTACATAAATCACCACTTTATCTAGATCCCATCCACGTGTGGGAGTTACTTTTTCATCTTGCAGAGAGAGAATGATCTGTAGAGCTGTGCTCTGAATGAACAAGGTGCAAACATGGCCAAATGAGATCCCAGGACAGCATTTCTACTGATTGTCCCCTCCCCCGTTTCCCCAGGCATTAAGCTACTAGGTTACCACGAATATATCTATTAATATATTGGTGGGCAAACGGTGATTGATGCGAGAGTACGGTTACTTTGCAGTTAGCTGGGGAACGTGGGTCTTTTTGCTTGGCGTCCGAACCCTGCTCTCCACCTCATCTTCCTTTGGCTCCTGTCTCACTCTGCCCTGAGCACACGAGGACTAGTGCCAAGATGTCCCCTCTCCCGACCTCACTGGCCACCAGAAGGAAAACAAGGAGCAGCAGAGGCTCAGCCCCTGTGTTTTTTTAAGCCGGCCACCTTCCCCACGCCGCTCCCAAGCCTGCCCTGTGTGCTCTGCATCCCTGGGTGTGGGGGCGCCATTACTTACGGTTTGGGCCTACGGTCGATTGAGTTTTTACGCTCGCTCTCCCGCCTGCAGGACTGAAATGGATGCCAAAGAGCCAAGGAAATGCAGTTTGACAACCTTCCTGAATCTGAAAACAGCAGAGAAACAAAACCTCACCTTTCTGAAGGTAAGGATCCTGCAATTCCGTTTGGGGAAGAGAATGGTATCATCCTAAAGACTTGGGGACCCAGAGCCCAGTGGCGATTCTTGTATCCCAAGCACTTCGGATGACAGGAGGAGGCGAAGGAAGGTTTCAGAGGACCAGGCTTGGAGAAGAACTTGCCTGGTGGCGGGCCAGAGTGCAGTTGAGTGAACTTGAGAGCAGCAGGGCCTTAAGGGAACAGAACTAGGGTTTGTGGAGACCTTGGGCTGTGTCTCTTCCACAGGATCTCTTATTCTGCTCTGTGTTCCCGGAACCATCCCAGAAGAGTCCTGGGATGGTTCTAAACAAGTTTGGGAAAACATTTCCAGGAAAGGTCTGGGTTTTTTGTTTTTTCTGTAACACAGACATGGTATCTTCCTTTGGATTCAGTCACACAAACTAGCAAATCACCACAGCACCAAAGATATTATTGGGATGTGGTGACTAGATTAACTTGTAAAGCAGGTGTGTTTTTTAATCTAATGCCCCCCGTCTGAATCTCACAACTTCCTCAAAAAATATTCTTGGGGATCGTTGTTCCGAAAATGTCACAGCAAATTTTAGCCCAGAGCATTCAGGCTTTGACTCTGAATTCTGCCTGCATTGTTGATGGAGAGAGCCAGGGTTTAGAAGCCTCCCTGGTGAGAGTTCTCCTTCCTGCAGATCACACATAACCTCCGTAAAAGTATAACTCTTAGGTCACCTCGTCCAAGCAGCCTTCCTGTTTTAACTCTAGCATTCTCTCCCTCGGGATTATAACTCATAAAGTGGACCCTCATGCAAAGTCCATTATTGCCCACCCCTACTTGTACCATCACCGTATACAACAAAAACTTGGGCGGGGCGGGGAGGGTTCCCTGGTGGTGTGGTGACTGGGCTTCGGCACTCTCAACTCCGTGGCCTGGGTTCGATTCCCAGCCAGGGAACTACCCCCCCCCCCCACAACAAACAAACAAACATCTTTTTATTTTTGCCATCATAGTTACCAAAACTTACTAATCTCTAACCCATTTCTCCCGTTAAAACAAAACGTAATGTAAAATATTTGAAATAGTAACTCCTACAGCAAAATGTGATCATATTCGTTCCAATTTTTAGGTATTATGGAAACAGTGTGGTCTTGGTCACGATTTTACCTGGCAAAGTCATCACAAGTTTTGCAATTTGACTTTTTTTTTTAGCTACTTGAGCTCATATTTATTGCGTGCTTAGATGAACCTTAAAGGCAGGTACTATCATTATCCCCATTTCACAAATGGGGAAACTGAGATTCAAGCGAAATTAACTAGTCATGGCCATAAACCAGTGACGGAGGACGGAAGGCAGACCCGTAGCATTTTTTCTCCTTTAGTTAATATCTTTTTAGATTAAATTGATTGGGGTAACATTGGTTAATACTACCTCATCATTTTCAGGTGTACAGAACTACGGTTGGACATATTTGTCCTCGATTGCTTGCTCACCGCCTGCAGGCTGGTTTCCTTCCGTTTGCACGTGTTTGCTTCCCTCTACCCCCTTGCCCCGCCTGTAACCACCCTTTTGTTGTCTGTGTCTTTGAGTTGATTCTTGTTTGTTTCATTTGTTTGCTACTTTTTGTTTTATAGTCCACCTGGGTGAAATCACACGGTTCTTATCCTTTTCTGTCTGACTTATGTCTCTTAGCATAATAATCTCCAGTCATCCATGTTGGTACACGTGGCAGTACCTCACCTTTACATGGCATAGTTCTCAGGCATACCCGTCACCAAAGTGGCTCATAGCTATACAGGTGCGTCTTCCGAAAGTTTTGTCATTTTGTCTTTCATCAGTTCTGAAAAATTCTCTGAGCCATTTCGTCTTTATGTCTGCCATAGTTTCTCTCTCCTCTAACCCTCTAATTAGATGTGTGTTAGACCTTGTTTTATCGTCCATGTTTCTAATCTCTGGGCATATTTTTCATCTCTTTATCTCTCTGTGCTGCTTGCTGAGTAATTTCTTCAAATATGGTTATTCCAATTTGCTAATTCTTTCTTTGGCTATGTATAATTTTTTATTAAGCCCATTCACTGACTTTTAAGTTTTGATTTTTATTTTTTAAAGTTCTAATTTGTTCATTTTAAAATCTGGTCAGCTGCACAGTTTCTTATACTTTACTTATATTTTTAGTCTCTTATTTAAGCATATTATGCCCCACTATTTTTTAATTTTGACCCAATAATTTCAATATTTGGATACTTTGAGGGGTATATCTTATTCTGATATCTATACTTTCTGCTAGTTCTTCCTCATACCCTGTTTCCTTGTGTATTTTGTAACTTTTTGGTTTTTCTTTTTTACTGTGAGGTTACTAGTCTTGTTTTCAGAATAGGAAACTAAGCCTGAAACAGGGTTACCAAAGTCACACAAGTAACAAGTATCAGAGCAAGAATTCTACCTGTCTGTCTGACTCCAAACTCCATGCACTTTTTTCCTATCCTGTGGAGTCTTAAAGACCCTTGCTGGATGATTCTTTCATAAATCATCCCACAAGTGTTACTGAGAGCCAGGTTTGAGCCAAGCCTTGTTCTTGGTGCTAGGATACAAAAATGAACAGCAGGCACCATCTTCTTGCTCAGTACACACAGTCTAGCAGGGGACATGCACATGTAAACAGACAAGTGACAATAAGCCACGGTAAATGGACTCACTAAAGTACAAACAAAGTTCTCTGGACACATCATCCTTCAGTGACGTGCCAGTCAGCTACAGTCCCATCAAGTGGCATAGTGACAAGGCCCATAATGAGCATTCTCTCAAAGTAAATGGTGCCTCCGGGAGTTAAACAAGGTGCGCTAGCAGAAGGGCACTTCAGGCAGCAGGAGTAGCATGTGCAAACACACAGCACAAATCTAAGCAACAGGGATAGAGCCTTAGAGGTCATCTGGCTGGTCCTACGTGACACGTACTATATTGTGCCATGTATGATGTGCACGCTTTTGCCCAAACTGGTGAGGGAAAAAGGCTGCACATTACACACGGGCAGTACTAATTCTGTTATCTAAATAAATGTTTTTAATTCTTTTATTTATGCTTATGAGTTAAAAGTGTTAACTCTAGAAACCAGTAATGATATCTGTGTGCAAGATAATACCCGGGAATAAAATGATTGTTGTTTCTTTTATATAAAAAATGTTTATACGTAAAATTTCTTACACCTTGTACCTGTTTTTGTTTTGTAATTATTTGTTACATAAATTTTTTTTTTTTTTTGGTTGGTTCCCTGAGCAGGGATCGAACCTGGGTCACGGAGGTGAGAGCGCCAGAGCCTAGCCACTACACCACCAGGGAACCCCCCTATATACAATTTCTTGTTCCATCATATGTTAAAAATTAAATGCTAAAATTTCTTTATAATACAAAAAACCAAGTACCTAAATATAAACAAATAAAAATTTGAATTAAAAAATTAAAACAAAAGATTTTACCCTGAAAGTTTGGGCCAAAAATGTGGGTGCACATTATACCCGGCAAAAAGACTGTAAGTCCACTTTCTATTATAGGGATTTTAGTGTCTAATTCATTAATTGATTTAGAAAGCATTTGCTTTCTGAGTGTTGCTATCCATTGTCACGTATAGGCCACGTGTCCTCATAATGCGTTTCATTGGAGACCCGCAGAGGGGAAGTGCTTTATGATGCCTTCGCACCCAGTTTCCTGGCAGAACATAAGAGAGACCATGGGGTCGTCTGATGGCAGCACCGTGCCCCGTGCAGTAGGGGGCGTAGATTCCAGACTCGGGTTCGCCACTGTTGTGTCACCTTGGACAGGTCCCTTGGAGACCTTCTTAGTGTCTTGTTCTCCATCTGTAACAAGGGCTTTTGACGACAGGCTCCCTAAGGTGGCTCCTGGCATCATTAGTTTCCAGGCTCCATGCCCAGAGGTCCAGGAGGGAACTGTCTCCCCCACCGCCAGGCACCGAGTGCATTAGACAATGCTCCAGGCATCTGGGCTTGCGGGCTGACACTCTTGCCCTTCCCTCCTGCCCCAAGGACGGCCAGGGGCTCCTGACCTGGTGGGCAAGACCCCAGGGAGGACAGGCATCGGGGAGATGAAAACCAGGCCTCCCAAGTGACTGGCCACATCCACTCTGCTAATGGGTCTCCAGAGCCCAGCCTCGGCTGTGGTCGTAATCGGGGGGGCCGCGTCCCTCTGGCAGGGCGTCATGGGCTTCCTCACGCAGAGTAAAGGGGATCTTTCTGAAATATCACCTGTGTTTGTAACTCCCAGCCTTGCAGACTGTCAGTGGTTCCCTCCTGCCCATCAGATAAAAACCAAGTACCTTAGCTTAGCACTGAGTCTTTCTACTGCCCAGGACACACTCTGCTCCAGTGTAACCAGCAGAGCA
The DNA here is from genome assembly GCA_004026885.1 of Lyroderma lyra. Classification (NCBI taxonomy): domain Eukaryota; kingdom Metazoa; phylum Chordata; class Mammalia; order Chiroptera; family Megadermatidae; genus Lyroderma; species Lyroderma lyra. Next base: position 97,068 of record PVJL010004342.1, read on the forward strand.
ATGAAGTCCCCAGAGCATGCCCAGGCACTGTTGCGTCACCTAATGAACATGCCCTCTACTTCCTCCCAAAGACAGCGCAGAGCAAGCCCCCCCCGCTTCCAGGGAGCCCCCCCGCAACGTGCTCTTGGGCATTCACAGTGACATCTTCCTTCTTTGTTGGCACCCTTGTCAGTGTTTTGCTAATGTACTTTGTGTGACTCTGTCCAACCGCCCCAACTCGTTCTCAATGCCAGCTTGTCCCTGTTGGTGGTTAGAAGTTTTAATCCCCACGAATTTACTGGATGAGAAGATGGGACTCAGTGGGATTTGCCATCACGGTAGTTGCTCAGCTCTCATCATTGTCCATCCAATAGACAACCATTAGCTAATCAAGTTAGTTTGGTGTGGGGCAGTGGCCCATGCTCTGTGCCGTCCCCTCTCCCTCAGATCACGTCCCTGTTCTAGAAGGTTGAGGTGGACTATTCTAAATCGTCCACATCATTGCAGCTCTGTGAAGGGCACAGTTGTGCTAAACTTCAGTCATTTCAGTGCCACCTTTATGCCTTTTGGCACGTCTACTTTAGCACTCCCATTTATTTAACTTAAATTTTAGTCTCATTGTAAATAACAACCACAAAATTCCAGGTTTAACGTGCTACCTGTGGTTTCTCAAATGGGTATTAAAGCAGACTCGTGACCATTAGATAACTGTCACCCGTGCACTACACACAGTTGTGTCACACGCCTTCCTCATGTGTCCCCTCCCTCCCCCTCTTTCTAGATGGGAAGGCTCTTCTGATCAGGTCCCTGGTGTTCAGGCTGTGTACCTGTATTCCAGTGGGTTCTCCTCAGGCACCTTCTCTCGGCAAGACTGTGGGCATTTTGTCTTCAGCAAGAGCTGCTGTCTCTTCCCACACCCAGGGCTTCTGGTTAAGGTTTTATTGGAAGAGAGGGTTATGTGGATTTTTTTTTTTTTTTTTTTTTTTGGTCAAATGTGTGGAAGATCATAGGATGAGTCGATCCAGGATAGACACTGCTAGAGAGATCATTTGCTTGAGTATTTCTGCTGTCAGTCACTCCACATGTCTTTGGGGTCAGGAGAGCTGGTATCAAGTGTATCTTGTTAGTTTTAACGAAGCAAAATAAATGTCTGGGTGGCCTGGGGTGAAACCATGCTGTGCGCCATTCCAGTTCTCTTGCACTTGACCCAGGTTGAGAGCAAACCTTTGGTTCAAGCCAAGAAGCCATCTTCCAATGTCAAGAATGTCATGAAGACCCAGCTACTGCATAAGGTAGGCAGTGATACATCATAGTATCTTTTCTCTGTGAGCGGATGAGGGAAGGTGGGTGGCCAGGGCAGTTTTTAAGGGGCACGTTTTTGTCAACTTAGCATAACATGATAGGTACATTCTATCCACATTCCCACACGGTGTTAAGCGTTGCTATTAAACTATCTCTCTCCTAATCAATCAACCAATCACTCAATCAGTGCAGGATAGGAAAGGAATCCAAGTGAGTAGGTCATGTCAATAATGTAGAGAAAACGGACCAAGGACCAAGGAAAATTTGCAGGAAGAACTTCCCCATGTTTGATGTTGGCTCGAAGGTAATAATGACTAGAACTTATGGTATATTCTCATTTGCCTCATAAAAAGTGTCAGGTAGGTCCCTTTGTTGTCCCCATGGTAGTGACGAGGTGACTGAAGCTTAGAGAAAGGATGTGACCTGTTTAAGGGCTATAGCTAATAAGTGGAGCGGGGATTCAAGGCCAGAGGCGATCTGCTGGGCCACTCTCCTGTTCTCTGCAAGATCGTTAAAAGTGGATTTAGGCCTGGCCTTGTCCTTGCTGTGGGGAAGTGCTGGAAGACATGACTCCCCAAGTCGTTTTCTCGCCCGAGGCTTCTGTGACTTTGCCCCTTTGTCCTTCCATAGACGACAAGTACTGGCATTGAGTCATTCTCTTTTGTGGGCACCGAAGGGAAGAAAAACATGGTTAACTTCCCACGCATTGGCCACAAAGTCCTGCCAAAGCCTCTCCTGCTGTATCAGGTGCGTGCAGGGCCGTGGACTTGGACTTGAGCAGGCGGGTGACAGACCTGACGTCAGCCCAGAACCAGGTTTAGAAAGTCCCGGGATGATGGGAATAGCACAGTGTCCGCTGGCGGGCGGGGCCTAGTCCTGCTCTCAGTCGCTACAGTCAATGTGAACTTCAGCCGGCGGCCCTGAGCCCCTTTTATCTACAGAACAGGCTCTCTGTAGGGTTGTCACGGGGCTTCATGGAGGAATGGGAAAAGGGAGTGCCTGTTGTTATACATGGTAAAAGCGTACACCATGGCTGTGTGCCCCTGATGCTCCCTGCCGAGTGAGGTAGCACGAGAAAGCGCCGAGTCGTGTCCTCGGCGAGTCACTCTGCCTAGTTAGAAGTGGCTTCCTCTTGCGTGGCAGCAAAACACCCTTCCTGTCTCTCCCTGTAGTAAGATGTCACTAGCGTTGTCGACCACACCCTGTCATGTACAACACGTGGGTCTCACGGAGAATAATGCGAGTCAGACACGTGGAGATAAATACGGAGCAAGCCGGCTGTCTCATAGCTGCCCTTTCTCCTGGGAGAGCAAGGAGTCAGTCTGGCCGGATGTGGGTGTCCTTGGTCAGTGGAGTGGTCCAGGACGCCCAGCAGAAGGCCGAGGAGTCCTTTAGCTCAGCTCTGTTTCCCGAAACAGGAGACTCCAACTCACCACCAGCCGTCGGCCTCTGAGCTCAAGGCTTCTGAAACGCCTTTCCTCTGGAGCAGGCATGGCCAAGGTCCCAAGCCCCAGGGCATCCCACGGAGGAAGCACAAGGTGCCTCTGACGGCTGCAGGTAGGCCTTCGGGGCAGTCGCGAGGTGTGGCAGGGAGGTTACAGACGGCCAGGTGTCAGGAGCCGAGCTGAGCGGGGGAGGCTGAGCTGGCCAGATGTTGGAGTTGTCCGTGAAGGCAACTAGCCAAGGTGGGAGGGGCAGCCCTCCTTTCCTCACTTCCACGGTGGTGGAAACACAGGCCACGCAGGACAAAGCGCTGGCTCCGCCCTGATCCGGCCAGGGTCAGACTGTTGGGGTTTTGGGGGAAGTGGGGGCTAAGGACTGAGTCTGAGTGGCGGGGAAGGGACATGTCTTGAAGTTCCCCTCCTGCACTTGATAGAACTCGGTGGAAGTAGCCAGGAGGACTCCGAAGGGAGGCTCATGGGGTAGGCGCGCGTGAGGGCGTGGCCAGCCAGGGCAGAGGGTCCCCCCGTGAGGTCTGCGGAGTAAAGCCATCTCCCCTTCCCTGCCTTGGTGTCTTCCTCCCGAGCTGTTGGAATCAGCGCAACCCTCTGGCGTTGGTCGGCGTGACAGTTCCACCCGGCGGGACTCACTCTGCATTGTCCTGACCAAGCGTGTCTCCTAGTCGAGCAAAGGGTCAGCCGACCCACGGACAGGGAGGGCCGCCGTCGTGGGCAGACCCCCGGGTTGCCTCGACCTCACTGACGACGACAGTTTGCTCACACAGAGGCCCTAAGGCTTTTTAGGAAGCAGCTGTCTTCCTACGAGCAACACGAGGTCCTGGGCTACTCGGAGCTGTGGTTCCTGGGGCTGGAGGCTGAGAAGCTCCATGTGGCTCCGGAGAAGTCCAGCAAGACAAGTTTTGATGATGAACACGGCTCCTATTTGAAGGTGACCGGGGTGGAGGGCGGAGGTTCTAGAAACTGCGGGAGTTTGGAGCTTGGGCACAAGAGAGAGCCTGGGAAAGAGAAAAGTGCGGGGTACCGTCTAGCATTGGTGCTAAGATGCCCAGTGAAGGTCAAGAAGTGTTCCCCAAGGATCAGCCATGAGCTGGGAGTGGGTCCCCCGGGGCCCCAGTGTCCGGGGACCCCCAGGGCCCATCCTGCTGCTCCCCCTCTGCCTGCCTCCTGCAGGTGCTGCACGACCACATTGCCTACCGCTACGAGGTTCTAGAGATGATTGGGAAGGGGTCCTTCGGACAGGTGGCCAGGTGCTGGGATCACAAAAACAACGAGTTGGTGGCCTTGAAAATCATCAGGAACAAGAAGAGGTGTGGCAGATGGCACAGGCTATAGAGGGGGTGCTGCATGACTCTGGCCCTTTCACACAAGGGGGCACCCCAAAAACCCGGAATTTATCTATGAAACATTGTGCGTTTCTTCTTACATATTAAATTTCAGTCACCTTCCAGGTTTGATGGCAATGCACCTGTGCAGACGTCCTCCAGATGATAACTCCCAGTTTTTTGGGGTCCTCCCTCATAACGCCCACCCTTCCTGGTGCGGTTTCTGCTTCTGACCTCTTTCTCTGCTGATCTGATTCCACGGGGGGCGGTGGAGAGCGGGCAGGAGCACGGTGCATCCAGTGCTTTCTGCCTGGTAGAGGTCAAGGGGCGGGGCTGAGAAAATGGGGTGATGTGACACCGCGTCCCGTCCTGGCCCTTCCCCCATCGCTCCAGATTCCACCACCAGGCGCTGGTGGAGGTGAAGATTCTGGAAGTGCTCCGAAGGAAGGACAAAGACAACGCCTACAACGTGGTGCACATGAAGGACTTCTTCTACTTCCGGAACCACCTCTGCATCACCTTTGAACTCCTGGGGTCAGTGGCTCTTTCTTTCTCATTCATTTTCTTTTTAGAAGTTGCTGAAGGTGACACAAGAGAAACTCTGAGGTCAGAACTCTAGATGGTTTTTCCGGATGTGCACATGTAAGGACTAGCATGTCCACTCAGTGGTCTAGAAAGCCCAGGAGTGAGCAGACGGGGCCCAAAGCTGCCCATCGCAGCCCGTCCCTCAGTCACGCCTGTCACCTGGCAGTGTGCACAGGATTGCCGCCCAGGCTCTGGGTGCTGGACCTGGTGACGTGGCCGGAACCAGGCCTCTGCCCTCAGGAGTGAAACTGAGATGGTCTGGAAAGGATTCCTGTCTCCTGCCACGCGCACCCGTGCTGGCTTTGCCGCGTTTTACAAACTCTGAGGCCGGAACCCCAGGGAGCCGGCAGCTGGCTCTTCAGGGTGGAGGAGCTTTGATTCCCCGCAGATGAGAACGGGTCGGATGTTGTGGTCAGAGAACAGAACCTGACCGAGATCGAGGTGCAGCCCCTGGATGGAGATGGGAGAGGAAAGAGTGTGCTCATTGGGAGGGCATGCTCATTTGACCCCTTTTCCCTCGGAGAAGACCATCTGATGCACTCGCTCTAAATAAGACCAGAGGCCCAGAATGCACTTAGCAAGCGAGAACAATTACTGTATTTTCCCGTGGATAAGACACCCCCGTGTGTAAGACGACCCCTACTTTTCTAACCCTCTCAACTGGTTACTCCCGTGTATAAGATGACCCCCAATTTTTGGTCTAACAATTTTAGACAAAAGTATCGTCTTGCACACAGAAAAATATGGTGGCGGTGAACTCTCAGGGGCCCAGTGCTCTGGGCTTCGCTGAGCTGGTAGCTCGGGGTTCCTGTGACACCATCGCTGACGGTGAGATTCCAGGAACGGGCGACATCTGAATCAGGAGCGAAGTTGACGTGCTGCTCACCCTCTCTGATCATTACAAACGTCCACCTTCAGTATGCCGAGGTGCGTTATGTCCCTGGCTAAATGGACGGCCCAGCCTGCCTTTATTGGCCGCCCATCAAGGGCACTGTTAACATGTCCTTGCACTTGAAAGAGCTCCAAGAGGGCAGCAGGAGAGAAGCCAAAGGCCAGAGAGGTTGGGCAGTTGCCCAGGGACACACGGCTGGTCAGGATGAGGCCAGTGCTAAGTCTCTCGTCCTCCCTGTGTCCCTTGGGAGTGAATGGCGTCCTTCACGCAGGCGGCGTTCGATAAAGTGTGGACAGTTAGGAGAAACGGGCAGGGACTGCTGCAGGGTCATCTCCGGGCCAGGCCCTCTGCGCTCCCGTCCTACAGGGCTTGCACAGAAGTCGTAGCTGGCAGCCCACGCGTACGCTTTCCTCGCTCGAAAGCTGGGGCATTGGTTGCCCACATCCGTGATGAGTCGCAGATTTCGCGTGACCCGGCAGGATTTCGTAGAATGTCGCACGCTGCGGCTTGTGTAGAAAATTGGGGATAATCGGGCGAGAGCGGGCCCTTGAGCCCGCACGGCGACAGCGGGGACCACGCTGCCAGGCTTGCTGCAGACAGGGCGGGGCATCTCTGTTTTGCCTCAGCTGCCCACTCTTGTCCCCTTCCCTGTCAGGAAGCTGACACCTTTAGATAGTTGTCTTGGGCCTGGGCCAGAGTGGCCACTGGGTTCAGTGACTGGTAAACCTTCTGGATCCCTCCCGAGAGCTGGAAGAACTGGGAATATTTTAGAAGCTTGTTCCAACCTCTGAACACCCAGAGTTAGGCTGACCAGACGTCCCCTTTTAAAAGGGACAGAAGACGGTGGTGCTGTCCCGTTTCAAACGGAACGTATGGCCCGCCTCGTCGCACTGGGCTAAATTGGAGGTGTCACTGAGCTCACCATACGTCCCATTTGAAATGGGACAGCACCGCCGTTTTCTGTCCCGTTTCAGAGGGGACGTCTGGTCAGCCCACCCAGAGTGCAACAAAGTGATGGAATCCCCTTGTCGCATAAGAAACGAGGGGACAGTTGTGAGGCCAGCACAGCTGGTCATCGCCCTGGAGCCCCCGTGACTTGAGTTTGGGGGACGCGAAAGGCCTGCCGTTGGACAGGGAAACCGGGCCGGTGCGGGGCTGCGTGCAGGTTCACACCCCGCGTCCTCCCTGTCTCCTCCCCAGAGTCAACTTGTATGAGTCGATGAAAAGCAACCGATTTCAAGGCTTCAGTCTGTCCGTCGTCCGGCGCGTCACCCTCTCGGTCTTGAAGTGCCTGCAGATGCTGCGCGCGGAGAAAATCATTCACTGCGACCTCAAGCCCGTGAGTACGGCCTCGGTGCCGCCCAGGGCAGCGCGGCTGGGTGCCCGGTGGGAGCCCGGGCAGCCGTGGGTGGCGTTGGGACGGTGGAGAGGGCGGTGGTATCACTGAGGCAGGCGGGGTGAGGCGGGGCCGAGGGTCTCCCCCCGGAAGGCTTAGTTCAGGGGTGTGCAGAGAGCTGGGTCGCTGCTGTGCCGCCCGCTCGCTGTGCCCGCCGACTGTGGGCTGCTCCTGGGGACCACGGAGCTCGGACTCCTTGCACCGCAAGTCGGCGTGCCCGTTTCCCGTGTCGTCCTGGTGGCCTCCTCTCAGCGTGCTCTGCACTGGTTGCTCTCCATGGGAATTGCTTCTTTATCTGTACCCCACTCTGGCCCCCACTGAACTGCAGGCACCCCCGAGGTCAGCAGCCCTGCCTTCTCGCCATTTTACTCCCAGGACCTAACGGGGCACCTGATGGGACTCACGGTAGGACGCAAAGGCTCGGGAGACGCGTTAATGATCACAGAAGAGAGAAATGTGAGGGGCGACCCCCCCCAAATTGTTCTTTTATAAAAAATTGTGTGTTTATTCTCACACATTTAAACTTCAGTCACCTTCAGAGGCCGCTATTGGATGCAGTACAGCTATTGAGATGCTTTTCCCACGGCTCAGAACAGTTTTGAACGTGTCGATTTGGGTGCCCTTTAGGGCTCCTGCCATTTTTTGTGGCACCTCCTCCACATCGGCAACACGTTTCCCTTTGAGGACTTTTTTCATCCAGGAAAACAAACAAAAAACATGTTACTCCGGGCACTGTTGGGTGAACTCAGAGGTAGAGAGGGTGGGACATGGGGGTCCTGTTGCTTTTGGTCCAAAACTGCTGACCACTCAACGCGGGGTGGGCAGGTGCACTGTCACGCTGCATGGTGTTCATGTCAGTCACCCGTCGTGAAATGGGCAAACACAGTGACACAGTCTCCAAAACAGTCACTGAAGCCGCACGCAGCCTCTCACCACCACGCCCGCTGGTGCCCAGATGCAGACGGGTTCTAGAACACTCACCCAGCGGGGGGAGCCTGTGCTACTAGGGGCCCGCCCTCCAGAAGATCATTCTGGGTTTTTGGGGGGTATCCCCTCGTTTATGGGGAAAGTCACAAAGTATGTACAAGAGAAATACGACAAAACAGCAAATACTGGCTCCAAATACGAGGTACAGACCACGAGTCAGAGGGGAAGTCAGAGGAGGGAAAACGGTGGGATTTGGAGGGGGTGTGGGAGGCGTCCACCAGGAGGTCGCTGGTTTTTGGAGGTCCCGGAGGATGGCAGGCGTTCGGGTCGCTAGAGAGCTAGGGGCGTTCTTCGTGTGTGACATGCGCCCTTGTTCTTCTCTCCAGGAGAACGTGGCTTTATGCCAGAGGGGCCGCGTCTCTGTTAAAGTGATTGACTTTGGGTCAAGCTGTTACGAGCACCAGCGAGGTAGGCCCTGCTCCCGTCTCTTCGTGTGAATGTTCCCCCTGCGATCTCTTCCCCTGACAGATACAAACGCGTCCCACGCGGTCCCCTGGGTCCTAGCCGGGCTCAGCCCTGGTCAGGCTCGTGCAGGTGTTGAACAAGGTGCTTGAATTAAGTTCTCTGGGCCGACGTGTCCTCGTCGTACCGTGGACGGTCAGACTCAGATCACCTCCGCCCTGCTTCCCTTCCGGTCCCGCTGTCCTTCCGCCCTTGCCGGAGCACGGAGCGGCTCGAAATGACGCTGACAGTTGGGAAACAGCTTTAGTCTCCGTCCCCCGCCCACCCGTTTTTAAGCTTGGCTGACTAAAATGTATTTCCCTGCAGCAGTGCCTCTTTTAGAGTTCTTTTTAAATAATTGTCTTATTTTTCAATTACGAATATATTATATTCGTTTCAGGTGTACAACATAGTGACACTCACGTAATTTACAAAGTGATCGCCCCGATAACGCACCCCATCTGACAGCATACCCAGTTATTACAGTATTATCGACTGGCTCCCTTATGCTGGACCCCACGTCCCATGACTGCTTTCCGACAACCCGTTTGTACTATCAATCCCTTCCCCATTTTCACCCCCACCCCGGGCCCCCACCCAGCTGACACCCATCAAAGAGTCCTCTGTTTCTCTGCGCTGTTTATCAGTCAAGGTGAGGGTCACAACACCTCCATGGCAGTTGGGGTGCTGGGAGGCTGTGGTGTGACTCGTGACCGCCGCTGCATTGCACATCTGTCCCTGCAGAGCCCGCAGTGTGAGCTGGGCGGGGAGTCGCCGTGACCATGCACCTGCCCCCGAGACGCTGTCCTGGGGCAGGGTGCACGGGAGGGAAGGCTGTGCTATGTGCGGTCCCTCTTCGCCCTCTCAGTGTACTCCTACATCCAAAGCCGGTTCTACCGGTCCCCGGAGGTGATCCTGGGCCACCCCTACGGCATGGCCATCGACATGTGGAGCCTGGGCTGCATCGCGGCGGAGCTGTCCACAGGCTACCCACTGTTCCCCGGGGGCAGCGAGGCGGAGCAGCTGGCCTGCATCATGGAGGTGAGGGGGGCTGCGGGGCGACCGGCCTTCACTCTCCGGGCGGCGGGGGGCTGCGGACTCGCTGCCCGGCGGTGGCCTGCACGCATAGGCCTTTCCGGGCGGTGTTCCCTGCACGTAGTTCTGAAAGTGAGTGTCCCTCTGCACGCCGTGAAGTCGACATCTGACATCTTTATCATCAGTAATTGTGAAGGATGTCCTTTTCCGCATGCAGTGAATGGTGACGTTTTAAAAATACAACTGTTACACCAGTCTTTCAAATATATCCAGAAACATCTAAAGCCAGTGATGGGATACCCATCAAAGTCTATGCATTGTCCGGTCATTAGTCCTTCATTACCTTACCGTTCTGGGAAGGACATACCTGAATAAAAAGGCTGTGCTAAGGCTCACTGTGTGGCCAGTCATTAGACCTGCTACCCTTTCTCTTTAAAGCAAGCTCGTCCAGCCCACAGCCAGGGGCCACACGCGGCCCAGGACAAATTCGTAAACTTCTTAACACGTGAGGGACATTATGCATGGACCTTTGTTTCAGCCCATCAGTTGTTGTTAGTGTGAGTGTACGTTATGTGTGGCCCAATGCAGTTCTTCTTTCAGTGTGGCCCAGGGAAGCCAGAAGGCTGGACACCCCTGATTTAAAGGCATCGTGTTATGGAACTAAATTAGACAGAACGAGAAAATAACACTAAAACATGGAAATTTTATGTTTTAGGAATTTTCCAGTGAAAATTTTGACTATTTTGACTATGAGCAAAGATAGATTCTGTCTGTCTGTGTATCTATGTATCTATCTATCCACCTACCTATTCATCATCTACCTACCTACCTATCTGTACCAAATCTCTATTTCCTGGAAGGTCTCAGAGTTACAGATGGTCAGAGAGACCCACAGACCCTTGAGAATTATTCAGTGTAGATAGATTCATTTCATGATTGACACTAATAACAACTCGGAAAATACATCAGTGAGTGACAGCTCCGGTGGGGTGAGCACTGACCTGGGAGTTTCTTATTAATAATGAACGTGGGGTCTAGCCTGGCCCCTTGTCTTCGACACCTTGGCTGCTCTGGACCCGTGCAGACTGTGCACTCGGCACACGTGGCTTCTTAGGTTGACGATGGAGGATTTGCTGAAGCGCCCCGAGCTCTTTCTGCTCCTGGCCCCAAGGGGGTGAGGGGCACCGATTTGGCTTGAGATTTCCTCCTGACATCAGGGTCAGTGGGGCAGGAGGGCAGGGCCATTCATGGACAGGCTGGGAACCCAGCTGACAGCCCAAGTGACCCCGGGCTGAGGGGGACACCTGTAACTTTGCTATCTCTGTGCACCCCGGATGTTAACGACACCTTTCTTTAAGTCTGCACACGGTCGGGCCACGGCTGATGCCCAGATGGTGGCTTCCCTCTCCTCTCGGGTGCAGAGGTCACATTCCTTAATTCCAGGTGGCCAACATGTGCCCTGGTTCCCGCATACTAAGAGCGGGCTGCCACCGAGAGCGCCCGCCTCTAGCGGGTACTGATGCCTGATTAGTCATGTGACCAGTACCGATGCTTAGGCTGCTGACACAGCCTCGGGCCAGGAGGCAAGGGACCCAGGCTCTGGGCCCGCTCCGCCCCGGAGCTGATGTCATCACTTCATACCCCTGGGTCCTTATCTGTGGGCGGCAAAGTTGGGCCCAAGCCCTGCCCAGCTCTAGGGGCCTTTAGACATGGGACTCCACGGAGTGAGCCGACTGCATTTCCTTTGTTGCAGGTACTGGGCCTGCCGCCAGCACACTTCATCCGGACAGCTGCCAGGAGAGAGGCATTCTTTGGTAAGTGCCTGGGGCTAGCCCCCCATTACCCCGCTGGGACTGATGAGGTGTCTGGGCCTTGAAGACACTCCCCAGGCCCCAAACCCCATCCTGGAAGACGAGTTCCTCCATCCCAGGGCACAATGCACCAGAAAGACGAAGTTCTTCCAAGAGCCACAAGGCACTCAGGGATTCCCAAATAAATGAAAAAGCCACCATGGCCCAAAGGCTAGCCAAGTGGAATAAAGCTAGACATGAGGGACAGAGGACCCCACAGACAGGAGCTCCATCACACCCGGAGGGACGTTTGTGACCAGGCATTGTCTTCGGACGAGTTCGCAGGGTCACACAGGCTGTGGAATCCCCGTCCTCCCTAACCCCCACCCCCTGTTGTCATCCGAGGGTGACCTCAGAGTGGGAGGGCACATGACATCGTTGCTCTCCACAACTTGCCCCCTCAATGGGAGAGCCACAGACGACCTCCTGGTCACCAGGGTGTCACACTTGTCGGTGATCAGTCAGTAGGTCCTGCCTGGTTCAGCCACATGGGGGAAGACGTGGACCCTTCCTGTCCTGTTGGGTGAAATGCCACGGCTCCAAGCCCTCGCCACAGCCACCGTCTCCCTGGGCCCTTTCCCAGCATTCCTTGGACTCCCCGTGATCCAGACACTTAAACGTTCAAGACCGCCGTGATTCTCCTTCTCCGCCAAGGTTGGCATCCATTCCAGTAGGTTAGTCCCGTGCCCTTCCAGTGGTGAGGTCTTTTAAATGTCACCTTGTCATGGCTGGACCGCTGCAGGCCTCACCCCTGAGCAGGGGCCCTGGGACGGTGCCCCCACCTGAACCAACCCTTTGCCCAGAGCACTCTGATGGCCACGGAGCAGTGGGCCTGGTCTTTGGACCCAAATCGGTCTTGTGGGGAAAAGAAGTAGAGATATTGGTACTCCCGCCTGCTAGACAGAGACATCGTGGGAAGAGCCACCTCTCAAGCCTCTGACCTTGAACTTGAGGGATAGTATGTGGTGGAGACGGAAAGGTGTCCCGGTGAGAGAGCACCAGACGCGCGTGCACGTCCGTTTGGTAGAGCATCCGGGTTTTACCGTCCGCGCTAGGCTTGGGCTGGTGCGGCGTCCGCACGTCCGCACGTCCGGCGTGAGGAAGGAGCTGCATCGCCTTCAGCGCTCCCCAGACTTCATCCGACTGTAAGAACCACTAGCTGCTGGGCAACAGTGCTCATTCCCATGGTCCTCCGGTACCACCTATGGTGTAGTCGATGGCACGTGCAGCCCCTCCTGTGACCCCTGGGACAAAGTGCATTGGGGAAGCTGGCCGTTCCGGGTCTTGGCTCTCCCTCCCCCAGGTCTGAGTTGCCGGCAGCTCCTCAACTCCCAGCCGCTGCCCAAATGCCCCGAATGAGCAGCAAAGTGCTGGTGCCTCACAGACGGTAGTAAGACGCCGAGGGGCTCCACGCAGCAAGGAGGAGATGCGGAGAGGATGGCTGGGGAACGTCCGCGGGGTGAGGAAAACTTGGGCTAGAAAACCAATTACATGATGATGACTTTAGGGGCTATGAGACTTAAAAGCCCGTGAGCCCGGTTCTTGTTCCGTCATTTGTAAAAAGAGCAACAGAGAGGATAGAGTGGGGGCCCCAGTGCCACCATCTAAAAGGGAAGTGGAGATCTGTGTGATCAGAGGACCTATACCCTATGCCATGCCTGCAACCCGTATCCATGTAAATACGCATGCGCACGTGTGTGTACACACACACACACACACACACACACGCACGCGTGCGCGCGCACACACACACACGCGCACATTCCTGGTCTCTCCCAGGAATTCAATAAGAGCAGATGCTATCTCGGAGGCCCTGCACGTTGCATTGGTTACAAAAGTAATGGAAGCACGTCAGGTCTGTTACGTGAACCCCACAGGGTTCTCGTGAGAGTATAGTTTCATGTGTACCGTGAGTGTGTGTGTGTGTGTGTGTGTGCGCGTGTGTGCGTGCGCGTACGCGCACATAGCCACCCATCCGCACGCAGGTTCACAAGGTGTCAGCAGGACTGGTCAGCTTTTCTGATCGTAGTCATCCAGATGTGTGCTCCCGCCCACCCAGCACTGCACAAAGCCTCCTGGAGGAACCTTTGCAGCTGGCCTCTGGGCTCCATCCCAGAGGGACAAATCACACCTTTGATGAGGGCTCCAATCGGTGCAAATGGCCCAAGGAAGTCATTGCAAGCTGGGTCCCAAGCAACCAATCACGTCTGATGTCCAAAGAGACAAAATTCTGATGTGACTCTAAAGAAGTAATGAGATTATTTTGCCTGTGTGGCTTGTCCCTGGGCCCTAAACACAAATCATTCTCCAAAACTAAACTTCCTGTTAGTGTACGTACCCTACTACAGGTGCCCCGAATTCTCCCTTTATTGGGTCAGTGGGGAAGGAGCGAGGGCGTAGGTAATCCGAGAATGCACCGTATCCTTTTCGTTCAGAGCGGAGTGTTTCCTTCCCTTCAGATTTATTGTCATTATTAATCGGTATCATTATTAATTGACCTTCCTGTTCAGCCAGTTAAACCACTGGATTGCTTTGGGGCAGGGATGGTGGGTGGGAGTCTCAGAACACACTGAATGGGAGGGAAAATGGTTTGTAAGAGTTGGTTGTATTCATCGGATGATGTGCACGTGCTTATGTCAGACTGAGACCACCAGTGTGTTTGGGGTGGGCGGTGATAAGAGCTGCGGAGACCACCAAATACTGACGCCTGGAACTAAACACAGAACGTTGTATCTCTAAAGATTCCAAAGGTTTTCCTAAAACTATAACCAACAACAGGGGGAAAACACGACACCCGGACTCCAGGGACCTCACGCTGGTGCTGAAGACCTGCGACTCCGGCTTCCTGGACTTTCTCAGAAGGTGTCTGGTGTGAGTTTGCCGGGGCGCCCTTGTCCCTGCGTTTCCTCTTCGATGCCGTGCTTTCCCACATGTTGGCTGGGGAAAGCCTGGGGCTGAGAGATGGTTACAGAGACAGTAATACGCCCTGACCACGGAGCGTTAGAGTCCATGGAGCGTTAGAGTCCACGGAGCGCTTCCCCGTCTGTCGCCGCCTGTGTGAGGCGGGGCAGGTGGTCGGACCTATTTCGAGAGGCGAAGGCTGAGCCTCACAGAGAGTAAGTGACTCGCCCTGGATGACAGCGTGTGGGCAGAGCACCGCCTTTGTGGCCTCTGGCTGCCTAGCAGCAGGCTGTGGGCAAGTTGGCCGTGTCTTCTGCTCACACACTGAAGCCAGCCTCCTGCACACGCCCAGTGGAGCCGTTTGCACGCCCGGTGTGTGGTTGCAGGGCCTCCCCCCGTCCCCCTGCGGTTTAGAGCCCGACACCTCTCGTGTCAGGGCAGAGAGCAGGGGAGCTGTACACCACGCATCACGTACAGCTCTTTACCATCTACGTGCGTGTTTTAAATCTTAGTTATTAGACTCTGTGCTCCAGTCAAGTCGCAGTACAAAAAGGAACAGCACCTAGCACCCAGAACGGTGCCCACTAGACAGGGTGTTTGGAATATGATGTCATTTTCTCAGGAGGTTTTGACCGAGTGGCAAAGGGATTAGCTGTGCAATGTTTGGCAAGTCAGTGTCTGTCTCTGGGCCTCAGTTTCCTTTCTATAAAATGGGGGTCCCGTAATTGTTCAGTGTTTTGGAAGAGCATATCTTTACGCCCTGTCATTGTTCCAGTGGGCTGCGTAGTTTTAACAAAACTTCCGCCATTTGTGCACACTGGAGTTCAGGTTCTAGTTCAGAGGAGGGGCCATCAGGAGTGCTGAAGGTTTTCCTGTCTTGGGGGCCCTGCTACTCATCTCAGAAATGGAGCTAGAGAAGGGGCCTGTACCCCCCGTAGCCCGCCCAGCCTCTTGCTGAGGCTGTAGAGTGAATGTGCATTAACCAACGGTGGAGACTCACCACTGAGACGGAAGTGAGTTACCCGGAAACCCAGCCACCTGAAACACAGCTCAGAACCAAGAAAGAAATCATTTTCTTATTTAGCGCCAAAGGGCTGATTGCTCACACCGTGCAAGAAGTCGTCAAGCTCATTACAGGCTGACCAGACGTCCCATTTTAAACGGGACAGAGAACACGGGTCCCGTCCTGTTTAAAGGGGACGTCTGGTCAGCGTCGTCTCACTGGGCTGAATTCAAAGTGTCAGTAGGCTGACCACACGTCCCGTTTGAAATGAGACAGGACCACTATTTTCTGTCCTGTGTAATGTGGAGTGTCTGGTCAGCCTAAAATAGGCCCTGCTACCTCACCACTCCGCATTCTGCTACTTAGCAGACCGTGGACTGAGACACTCAAGGTTTGAGTCACATTTAGCAGGGGTGAATGTAGTGGCCTGGTCTTGGTTTTAGAGACTAACTCTGGGAGTTCAAGAGAGGGCGGATGTAGCTTCTCCACAGTTCATTTGGCAAAGAACTTGGAGCTTGAGTGATGTATGACCTTGATGTGTCTAAAATATTAATGCCACCAAGCTGCAGCCAGAAGGTATTTCCAACATGATGGCACCAGTAAGACAAGAGCTGAAACTCCTGTCTAGGGAGGTAGAGGGTAAAAAAACATTCCTGGGAAGTGAATTTTGGCTTAATACAAAGGAAGAACTTATAAAGAATTAAACTGTTTTTTTTTTTATTGGAACATGCAATTCTGTGAGTTAGTGCCTTGTCACTACAATTACTCAAGTTCACTTGAAATCTATGTATTAATAATTTTACTGACCAATGTCACTCCAACAAATTTCGTAATAAAATTAAGAAAAAACAAAAAAGAATGGTAGGATGAGTCTCGATTGGGGGTTCTGTCGTTCTGTCAGATGTGTCTTGTTTCTGCATTCGCAGTTTAGCTGGATTATATCCAAGTCCCCTTGTAATCTTAGTATTTTATAGCACTCTTTGGGATGTACTTGGAAGCCCCAATTCTGTAGTTTGCAAATTGAAATTAAGCATCTTTGTTTTGACCTGAGCTTACTGAACCCCCAATCCCATTGGTTAAAATTTTCTATAATATTTCTTGTAAGGGAAATTGCTGGGAGCTCCAGAAGACTTGGGTTCTCATACATTCCTTGGATTGTCATACAAATTTACTGAAAGTGTTATTTCTCATAGTTATTTCCAGGTACTTTAAAACGACACGGCATGGCTGTCTGCTGTCTCTGATTTATAACGCAGCTTCAGTGGGTTCTTTCTAAAGGAACCATCGTTATTTTATACCTTGTTCGGGTTCTTTACTGGGCTGACCTCGTAACGAACCTGTGCTGGGCTTTGTCGGTGTGCAGATGGGAGCCTGCTCTTCGCATGACCCCTGACCAGGCCCTCAGGCACCCCTGGATCCGCGAGGCACTGAGACCACCGGCCAGGCCCCAGACCCTAAGGAAACCCAATCTCTGTTTCCTCCCCGAGGCCCGGAAGGACAAGGTTCAAGGGCATCATCACTTGGGCAAAAAAGGTACAGCCCTGCAAATAGCCGGTCCTCTTCCCATAGTCCAGGGCATCGGGCATCTCTGGAAGATTACCCATCAGAGGCTCTGAACTTGACCTTGGATAGTTACTCTTGCTACATCATTGCCGGCATGCCGTTGCTTACTTTCAGGGTTTTCCTTTTTCAGGAAACATGCTTCTCGCTGGGCTCTCCTCTCCTTTGGCCCCTCACGTTAGGATTTCCATTCATTGTCCTAACTTCCTGTTTTTTCACTGTGACCTTTTTCTGCAGCCCCACACTTACTGTACCTTCTGAACTTCTAGCAGAGCATGGCATTATGCAAATGTCTTTTACATGCAAATAGCCTATTGCTTGCTATGTGTGGTCACAGGCCTCAGGCTGCCTGGAGTTACTTTTAGGCCCTCTCCTTTACCAGGAGTGGGACCGTGGGCACCTGACTGACTTACCTGTCTCTGTCTCAGTTTCTCCGGTTATGAGAATGAGAGTGATGCCTGTTCTCTGTGGTTGCAGAGAAAGGACCCAATGAATTAGGAAAAGCAAAGTGCTTAGAACAATGCCTGGAATATAGAATGTGCTGCTTTACAAATGAATTGTTTTTCTGTCATTACAACCAGGATATGTCCTGGCTAATGGACAGAGAAGGGACAGTTAGAACGTAATTCACATTTGAACACTTGTTCCTCTGTCTTCCATCTCCTTCCGCAGACGTAGTCATCAAAGACGAGGCTACAGACAAAGTAAAAGATGGCACCACTGAGCCGGCTCAGAATCCAGGTGCTCTGCAGGGCTCCCTCCAGCAGACAGCCGAGGCTGTCCAGCTGCCTCATCTAACAGAAGCTTCCAGAAAACCAGAGGCTATTGTCAAGCCAGAGGAGCCCAAGGTCTCCACGGGACAAAGCAAAAACTCCTCCCACAAGAACCCATGCCTCTTACCCCCTATTATGTGACCCTTGCTTAGGGTGTGTCCTGTTCTTTCACCACCGATTGGTGGTAGAGACTGCGCTTCCATTGTGCAAATACTTCATATTGTGGTTTTTAATGCATAAAGGTTTGTTTAAGAAAATAGCATCTCTGTTCACATGGCCAGTTGGCACCATTGCTGAGGGACGGAAGAGGATGTCCTTGTATCTCCTTAGGCCCTCAACCATCACTAATATAACTCTATATAAATTTTATATTATTTTTTTGTCCAAGACAGCTAAACTGTGTCAGTCAGAATGGTTGTTTGAGAATGACAGAAGCTGAATTCGAACCATTTAAACAGGGGAGGACAGTTGCTGGTTCATGTAATCGGGGAGTCAGGAAGGGTGAGCACAGTTTCGGGCCCAGATCTAGGGATTCGAACAAGGTTGTTGAGCACAAGCTCCCCCTCTGCCTGGCTACTTCTCATGGTTCTCTTTGTGCTGAAGAGGAGCTGTGCCCGGGGGTTAAGATGACTACTGTCCTCCCATCAAAATATGCAGCCTTCTGGCAGGAGTCTCAGAGATGATCGGACTTGAACCAGTCACCACATCTGGGGTATTGGGATCCTCTGATTGGCCAGCCTGGGTCATGTGCCCACACTGAGGTGGTGGCGGTGTTAGCACCATGACATGCTTCTCTAAGGCTACCACAAATCCGTTTACTTTCCTGCCTTTCTTGTCCTTATCTAATGAACACACCATCTCTGTGCTTGTAATCATAGCACAGATAAAAATTTACAAGAAACTTCAGAGCGTAACATCATAAACAACACGGAAAGTGCGCCTGGCTTCGTAGACTTCATTTTAATCACTGTGTAATATTGTGTGGAGAGAGAGCAGGTCATGGAAGCTGTGGGTTTGGATGAGATCACGCAGGGAAGAGGACACAGGAAGAAGAGCAGGTCAGAAGAAAGTCCTGGGGAAGATGAAATACTTTGTAAGGGGCTATTGGCAAAGTTGAGCCCCCAAGAGACAGGCTGACCAGACGTATCGTTTTAACAGGACAGAAAGCAATGATACTGTCCCGTTTCAGACGGCATGTGTGGTCAGCCTAGTTTCACTGGGCTAAATTCAAGGTGTCAGTGGGCTGACCACACGTACCATTTGCAGTGGGACAGGACCATTGCTTTCTGTCCCATTTAAAATGGACGTGTGGTCAGCTTAGAAACCAGAGGAGGAGAAAGTTTCTAGAAGGAAGGACCAAGAATATGAAATCCCATAGAAAGGTCAGATTAAGAACAGAAAATCCTTCTTCAATGGGGTGAAATGGACATTAAGTCAGAGTCGTGTCGTCCCCGGTAACCTGTCCCCGGTAACCTGTCCGAGGTCCAGTAACCTGTCCGAGGTCCAATAGCCAGAAAGGTACAGAACTGGCAGTAGAACTCGGGTCTTCTAGACCTTCTGTGACACCAGCTCTCTTAAATCAGGGACAGAGTTGAGGTGGACAGTTTTGTCCTTGTAGCCAAATGCTTGACATCATCAATAGGATGACATGGGTTGGATGTTAGAAAGTATTTCTCAATTCCCATGGTTATGGAGGGCTAAAAGTCTCATTTTTAGGGGATATTTTAATGCAGAGGCCCTGCACGTGTGGCACAGATGGGGGATACGTGGTGAAAAGGCTGATGGTCTTTGGCAGGACCTCTCATCCCAGCATTATTTTTCTTCTGCTATCCAATTATTTTTTCATTCCTGAGATTTTTTTTTTTTTTTTTTACCTTATTGCCCTGTAGGGTCCCAAGAAAACCGCACACCTAGAACCCTTTAATTGATTTTTATTTTATTTTATGTCCTTGCTCGCATGGACAAGAAAATCTGCAAAATCCAGTGACTAGCATATGATGACATATCTTTGATGTGAGTGGGATGAAGATAGCATTAGGGCTCTGTGAGAACTGGAGAGGGGATTGTGGGAGCGAGGAGGGAGGGAGGGGGACCTGGGCCGGGCCTACTGCTAGAACAGCGGGGAAGCAGTGGGCAGGTGCTGATCACAGGTTCACCATCAGCCAGTCCAACAGCTGCAGCCGGGTGACATTGCCCACTGCCTCATCCAGCTGTCGGTCCTTCTCATAGCGCAGCACGGCATGCAGAACCTCACCTACGCTGCGTCCTTTCTCCACGGCAGCAGCTGAGAGCTGCAGTAGCTGTGGAGAGGAAAGAAAGCAGTAGTGGAGGGGGAGGATGCCCCACCTCCAGCCATGAAGGCCTGGCCAAGGCTACAGCAGAGAGGACAGGTAGACTTTCAGTAACTTGCAGAAGGGACTCAGGTTAGATGCTGAGAAGACTTCCTTATTGTCAAGCTGGCTGACCTATATGACAGAAGAATGTTGATTATATCACCCCTAATTTAAAGAAGAGATGTTGAGATCCATCCATCCACAATATGGAAAATAGAATTTCCCATTAAGATGAAAATCTTCCTACTTCCAATAGGTGTTTGGTCAACGGGGTTCTTGTCCTCTAGGAATTCTAATGTTCTTAAGTTCACTGTAATACCATAAAACAGTCCCCATCATTGCCCCAAGACCAACAAGGGCAGGAGAGAAATGTGTCAGAATACAAATGGGGATGCTGTCCCATGCCCCATAGATCAGAGACTTCTAGAAGGTTAAAGCAGGAACGCAGTGTGAAGATCCATTCAGCCCTCATGAAAACATTTCCCAGAGAGGTAAAGAGATGGCAGTAATACAACACTAAAAATTAAAAGAGGCAAAATTCATAGCCAGGTCTCTGCACCCTATGCCCTATGATTAGTTCTCTTTCTAAGCATAAAATGAGGAAAATTATCCAAAGCAACCATTCTAACATGAACACGGTACATTGCTATTCCTCTGGAATCCTAGCAGCAACAAACTAAAGTGACCCAATTTGTATTGTGTGCATCCTGCACCTGCCTCTATGATAAAAAGTCAAAGGGCAAATAAACAAGCCAAGTATCAGGAGCTTTTTCAGAGGGGAAATTTCCATGTAAAAAACTGAAGTACATACAAATCTGTTAAATAGACATAAAGTCTTGGCAAGAAGAAGATTCAGAGAAAAACTAATGAAAATTTTAGAACTAAAGAACAAAACAAAACAAAAAGCCCAAAATGAAGTCTTACTGGATGGGCCGAATGGAGGTGACAAAGGAAAGTCAGTAAACCTGAACACATAATCCATAGAAATTAGCCATCCTGAACAATATCAGCTTGAGTAAACTTGTTTCAGAAAGATCGAAAAAATAAACAGAGCTTGGGGTCCTGTGGAACAATACTAAAAGGGTTTACATTTGTGTCATTAGAATCTTAGAAGGAGAGGGCAAAAGGGTATTGCAAAAAGAAATACTTAAAGAAATAATGAATGAAAGCTTCCCCCCCATTTGCGAAAACACATGAACTAAAAATGTAAGAAGTGCAGTAAACCTAAAATAAGATAAACCCAAAGAAATTCACTTTAAGACACGTCATAAACTGGTTAAAACTAAAGAAAAAAATATCAAAAGCAGCCAGAGAAAAATGACACATTATGTACAGGGGAACAACAATTTGAATGACCACAGATTTCTCATCAGAGACCACAAGGACCAGAAGGCAGGGGCATGGCATTTTGTTAGCGCTAAAAGAAAAGAATTGTGAAACGAGAATTTTATACCCAGCAAACACATACTTCAGGAATAAAGGCCAAACGAAGAAAATTTCAGGTGAAAGAAAACTAAGAGAATGTATTGCCAGAAGATGTGTTCCAGACGTGATCGGGCATGTTCAGGGTGGAATGGCCGTAGACAGAACATGTATTCCGGTTTTTCAGACAAAAGGAAAATGACAGAAGGAAGCCGGGAACATCAGGGATAAATGAAACACCACAGAAGCTGTAAAAAACCTCGGTATAAATAATACACCATTTGCCTCTGTTCTTTAAAATATGTTTTATGGTTGAAAGCAAAAATAACATCATCTAAGAGTTGTTTTCAATGTATGTAGATTAAATACACGAAGTAACTACATCATAAGAGGGAAGCATCAAGGGGCCCAAATAGTAAGATTTCTATGTTCTAGTTGAAATGGCAACTATTTATTCTACACGGACTCTTTCAAAATTAAGCATATATAGTGTAATCCCTGGAGAAATCACACACACACATACACACACACACCCCTACAGGAAAGAGATATCGCCCAAAACAATGGATAAATTAAAATGGAATACTAAAACATACTTCATCCACAAGGCAGTAAGAGAAAACAGGAAGGAAAAATAGAATAAACAGAACTAATATTAAAATAGTAGACCGAAATCCAAGCATATCAACAATTAAACAAATGCAAATGGTAAATGGATTTAAGAAATAGACATACCCAACTGTATGCTGCCTACAAAAAAACCAAAACCAAACAAACAAAACACCTCACTTCAAATAATACAGATGGATTAAAAGTAAAATTATAGAAAAAGATGTGCCATGGAAACAACAAAGAAAGCTTGAGCCTCAACATTTATGTTGAATCAACTTTTTATAAAAGGGAAAGATCATTCAAAACAGCCAGATATCCATGTATCATTTCAATAAATGATGTTGCAACAACTGTACGTCTACATGCAAAAGGAAGACTCAGACCCCTACCTCACATCATACACAAAAATAAATTCAAAATGCATCACAGATCTAAGCGTAAGAGCTGAAATGATCAAACATTTTGAAGAAAGCAAAGAGGAAAATCTCCATGACCTTGGGTTAGGTCGGTGTTTCTCAATTTGGCAGTAGTGAGTTTAGGGGCCAGGTAACCCTTCGTTGTGGGATTGCCCCGTGCACGGTAGGATGTGTAGCAGCCTCCTTGGCCTCCACCCACCACACCCCAGTGGAAACCCTTCTCCCAGTTGTGACAAGCAAACGCACCTCCCAACATTACCAGATGTCCCTTGGGGGCAAGATGCCTCCAGTCGAAAACCACAGGGTTATACAAAGATTAGATACAACATCAAAAGCACAAGGAATAAAAGCAAAAACCAATACTTTCATCACGAAAACCTTCTTCAAAAGACTCTATTGTGTAAAAAGACAAGCCATAGACGGAGAGAAAACACTTGCAAATCATACACTTGTAAATGAATAAAAAATTCTTACAATTTTATAACAAAAAGAAAACCATCCAATCAAAGTATGGGCAAAAGATGTGTGTAGATGATTCAACAAAGAATGTACAGGAATGGCTAATTAGTACAAGAACAGACGTCCAACACCCTTAGCCATTTTAATGTACGTACGTCCAGTAACGTGCACAATCCGGTACCACGGTAACCGCCGTGATAAACAAACGACGGGATCAGGGTGTGGAGAAACTGAAACCTACCTACACTGCTGACGGGGACGTAAAGCGGTGGACACATTTTGGAAAACAGTTGGGCAGTTTTTAAAGATAAACTTAGCATATGACGTAGCAATTCCACTCCTTGTTGCCCAAGGGAAATGAAAACAAACGTGCACACAAAGATCTGCACGTGAACGTTCCCTGTAGTAGTAGTCATGGCAGCAAAGAAGTGAAAACCACCCAAATGTCCTTACAAAGCTCAGGACAACCACTTAATGAAGCCGGATTCGGCTAGAAAAGGACGGAACTACTGACACACGCTGCAACCCGGACACGCCTCAACATTACGCTAAGTGTGAACAGCCCGATGTAACAGACTGTACGTTACGGTCCCACTGTGTAAAATGTCAGAAGGGGACACCTCTGATGGACGTCAGCTTAATGGTTGTCTGAGGCAGGCCGTGGAAGTGGAGCAATACAGCCCAGAAAATTCTGCGATAGAGAGATAAGGAGTGTCCAGTCCTGGCAGTTACTAAAACACAGCATGACAGTAATTGAAACAGCGTGCTGGGCCGGGAGTATGAAAACAGACGGCTCAAACAACCCCACGGAACCCCACGGAACCCCACGGAACGCAACAGAGTTGAGAGAAAGAGCCGAAGCTGGGCAGCCATCTTGCATACACGTTCCTGCTTTGCAGACCCCAAATCTGCTTTCGGGGAGCAGTTCCAAGGCCACACTGCGGGGAGCAAGGACTTAGAAGGCGCACTCACCTTCATCAGTGATAGTATTATTTCTCAATCGATTCAGGTCTTAGGGGGAGAGGGAGAGGGATGCTACTGACCAAACCCCTTCAAATCCCCAGCACCTCCTAGACAAGCAGCTCAGAGAATGTCAGAGAATGACGACGGGTTTGAAAAGGTCATCAATCTAGATGCTTTGCCCCCCACACCCGCCCCCTGCAACATCCCCGGGCTACTTCCCAGCAGCCCCTTCTCATTCTCATTGCCGTCCTACCCAAAATTCAGCCCGAAGCCCAGACCGTAATCCAACTCTTGGACCAGTCTCTCGGAGGGTCCTCGCTGGTGCAATGCCGCCAATACACACGCCCGGATCCCTCACTCTCCCCTTGGACATGACCCTTACTGGGCACGGTCTCACTGTGTCCACTACCGCTGCGAAGAGGCGTGATCCTCAAGTGCTGACTGTCCCCGCTCTCCCCTTCTTTCCCATTCAGAAAGACGACTGAACTTGACACCCTAAGGGCCCATGAAAAACCTCCTCTGACCTCTGCTTCCTTACCTTCTCCTGGATCCCTTCGTCATCACCCGCGAAGTACAGGATAGGGACATTGAGCTCGGAGGCAGCCACCCACTGAAGCACGGCTTGGAGTTGCTTGTCCTGGATCGAGTCACTGACGTTGTGATTGCTGACAATCACTTTGGGTATCCTACACTCTTCGGGGGGCTGTCCTGATGTACCCCTCAGTTCATTGTGGATAGCCTGGTAGGCGTTCTGCAGAAAGGCCTCTGCTGTCCCTGTGCCCTTGGCTGGTACACACTCGTACAAACCCTCGGGGAAGCCTGAGGCCGGCCCCCCAGGAACCCCGGACTTATCTTCTCCCAGCTCCGCCAGGGGAGAGTCGCAGGACTTGGCAATAATGACGCACAGCTTCATCACCGAGTCCATCAGATGTTCCACCATTTCACCACTCATGCGGCCGTCTAACTGGCTGGCAACCATCTTGGTGAGCCCAGCCAAGGGAACAGCAGCCTCGCTGTCGTCGCATGGTTTGGAGGGGGTAGGGGTCCCAGGCCTCTCACACAGGTGGCTGTCTTCTTCCCTCCCTGGCTGTTCTGGCACCTTGGGTTCAGAGCCACCGTCACTCTTGAAGATGGTCTCCCTCAGTAGATTCCGGATAAAGTTGAAGAACACGCTCATGAGATCCTTCTTCTCTGCGGCTTCTTGGCTGCTCTCCATATGAGGACACTTCTGGCTGGTCTCATCCGAGACGGTGGGGGACTTGTGGGCAGGAAAGTGGGTGCCGCCAGCAGCCTGCAAGAAGCTCTGTGCGTCCATGCTGCCCCCCTGGGCCAGGTGGTACTGAATCAAAAGCAGGGCAGACACGATCAGGTCCTTGGCCCAGGAGTCTGAATACATGGGGTTCTCCGGAATCCCTGGGTGATACAGAGGGGGGCTGAAGCTCCCAGGGTCCGGCAGGTATCCTGGGGGACTGTCCGGCGTGGAGTCGTACTGTTTGTGGGAGCCTGCAGATGCTGTTCGCTGGGAGCCTGCACATTTTCCTTCCTTCTGAGTTTGGTGCCACATGCTCAGCCCCTCTTTGATGATGTGCTCGCCCAAAGTTTCGGCACACGACTTCTCTGGGCTGCAGGGAGGACCGTACAATCTCTCCCTCAGTTTACCTTCAGATTTCATGGCTGCAAAGTTTAGATTTTGGCGTTTGGGGACCCCCATTCCTTTCATGGAGACCATGGAATAACTCTCAGACTTGGCCCTGGTTTTCCTGACATGCTCAGGCGTTTTCTTGGCGAACATCACTGTGTAGAGCTTCCCCAGCATGGCATCCATGATGTCTGTGGCCTTCTGGCTCCCTTGACAAAAGAGACTTCTTTTCACAGCTGAGACAAAGTCTGTGTCCGTCATGAGGGTCCCCGTGACATTGTGGAGGTTCTTCATGAAGGAGTCGATGAGATCCGAGACCACCTCTTTGGCGTGCTTGATCAGGACCTTCTTCAGCAGGATGGTGGCGATGGTCGTGTCCTTCACTTGGATCCTCAGGGTCTTCATGATGGAGGCCATCATGTCAGACACCACGCTGTTAGCATAGGTCATGATCCCCTGACTGACAGACGTGGTGAAGTCGTCGGGCCTTTCTTGGCCTCGGAACAGCCTTCTCTCCCCAGGTAAGAACCTTCCATCCCCTTGGATATCCCCTCCATTCCGAGACTCGAACACCTCCTTGTAGAAGAAAGACTTCTTAGAAGAAGGCCTGTCGCCCGGACCCTTCCCATCCTTGGTGCTCTCCTTGATTTTCAAAGTGGTCTTGTATTTCAAAGTTGGGGGGCTCTTCCACACCCCCGAGGTTCTGTCAGCAGCGCCAGGGACCTTATCCGAGGTGGTGGGCTTGGAATATGCAGAGACGGTCTCGTTCACCAGGTCTGATGCCACCTTGCTCAGGTCTTTGCTAGACGCGGGCTCGACCTCGACGTACGACGACTGATGGACGCACTTGCTTTCGGAGCCGTCCGCCTGGTCGCTGATCTCCTTGCGGGCCATCGCGATGACGAGGTTGGTGAGGCGGTTGGCGTAGAAGGAGATTTCGTCGCTTGCACTCCCGTTGCCCGGCCGGGCCCTGGCGCCCGGGACAGCGCTCTGTCGGTGACTTATCTCGAAATGCAGCCTTTCTGGATTCCCCTTGCTGGGGGAATTGTAGTAGTCCACAGAGAGGCCCTTGCGTGGCTCCCCGGCGCTGGTCACTTCCCCACCCAGTGTCGACTCTCCGGGCTGGAACCGAACATCTTGGAATCCCGCCGTGCTTCTTTCCAGGTCCCTGCGGAGCCAGCTGAGCACCCTGACAGGGTCGGTTGAGACTTCCTTAAAAACAGACAAGGATTCATCCGACTATAACAAAGTAAACACATGGGACATTCAGGACAACTCCGAGATCGCTCACCGAAAACGGTCACCTTACCCAGGTCGTCACGACGAAAGGCGCCGACATGGACGTGCTTCCCGCGGATCAGGCGCCGTTGCAAGAGTTTAAGGCTACGGACTCACGGACTGTTAGTGTCACAGCAAACTTAAGTGCTCGCTCAGCCAGCTTCCACTTCCGCCGCGTAGTTTTACGTCAAGCGTCCACTCCCCGTCACCCTCACCCCTGTCCAGCTCGGGCACCAAATCGCTCCATAGCATCCCCCGCCACCTCCCACCTGGAGACGACCTGCCCTTCGAACACCGATAGCAATCCTCATCCAGCAAGTCCATTTGCCGAATAATGAGCGATGTCTCACGCCGAGGGCCCACCGTGACCGAGGGCCCACCGTGACCGAGGGCCCACCGTGACCGAGGGCTTGGGAACCACGTGTTTTCACGTGTGCATGTTCTCGTTTCCCGAAGGAATGTAAGGCGTGTGTGGGCAGAGATGGTTTTGTCCTTTCTTGAATCCCCCAGGGTGCTTCTCACCTAGTGGGAAGTGCAGACATTTCCCCTAATTTGACTTCCTGCTGGAGGCCATCTGTCGTTTGTTTTTCCAAATGGAAGGGCAGAGCTAAAGGAAACACCTGGAGGAGCCCTTTCGGGGGGCGCACGCTCCGTATCACTGGGCGTTTATCACCCTGTTGTCTGCTGGTGAGCTCTCAGGCCACATAAAGACAAACCCGGTAGATTTTACAGGAACAGAAGAGGGGGTGTAACATCCCATGCCCGTGAGCGCTCGTGCTAAGGACGAAGATTTCAACAGAGACTCCATCGGTTACAAAACCCCCCAAAAGGGAGAGAGTTCTATTCTCCGATACCCGACCCCAGGACTCAGCACGGTGTCCGTGCCAGTTATGCTTGGCGCCTCTCCACTCCACGACCACCCTTTATCTCGCTGTACGACCCTGGGGCCGCCCCGCGAACCAGGTCTCTGGGCAGCTGGCTCTGCTCACGGAGGGCCCCGGAGGACGGGAGGGTGGCGGCCGGCCGGGGGCAGGCTCTCCGGTGTGGCCCGCCCGCATCCCCGCTGTGTCCCCCTGTGTAGAGGTCTCAGGTGGCCTTGGTTGGAGCAGGGGGAACGTCTGCGCATTCTGAGTTTCCTCCTGTTCGCTCGCCCTCTCAGCCCAGGGGTGGCAGCTGCTCTTCGCATTTACTAATCTTGGACCCCATGGAGTCCCCTTCTCTAGCTTGTGGGCGTTAACTTGGCTGCTTTAAATAAACGGGTTTTGAATATTCATGTACTGGTGTGCTTGCTAGCCGCTGACCGGACCGGACTTACAGTGCCCGGTGCTAAGTATTCAGTAATGTTTGTGGGACCATGAAGGCAGAATGACAGAATTGTTAGTATTTACATGACAGTTTATAGTTCTGAGAATTTTGAGGCAGCCTACATTGGAGACACTTGTGTTTGGAAATGAAACAATCGTACAGCTGTAATGTATAGTGGCTTTCATTCATGACAGCCTATTCCTCCTACTAAAGGCTATATTATGGGACTTCTTCCCCAAACGATTATGGATGGGAACTTTTTGTTCTAAAAAAGGTCATTCCTTCCCATCCCCCGAGAATTGAATCTTCAAAACTTAGAGGTGGGTGGTGAGGAGAGAATGAGGCTCCTCTTAAGGGCGCCCCAAGCGTTCCCAGCGCAGCCCTGCGAGATGGTGACACTTACCAAGTTCCAGTCCTGGGGCTGGCTGTCTCCGGGCGGATAGACATCAATTTTGCATACCCCATTTTGGCTTTGTAACCAGTCAACCCTATCTGACATCTGGAAGGAGAAAAACACCAACCAAACAAGGACATGGTCATCGAAAGGGCAGTCACGTGACCGTACGGAGACATGAGCTGAATGGTGGCGGTGCGGGAAACAGTGACAGCGGTTTCATCGGGGCCTGTCCAAGAGCTACGTCCAACCCACCGAACTCGGGGCGTCTGCATCCTCAGTTCTCAGCTGCAAGGAGATTTCGTAAACGTGCGTGTCTCCTGTGCTAAGGCCGTGCCTGGGGTGTGCCTGACGTGCTCCACACCGACTTGTTCAGGACAGAGCCCGGCAGCTACGGCCTTCTCTACGGAAGGGCTTCCCGGTCCTGCCCATCTTGGATTTTCAGTCGACACTCAAAACTCAACATGACCGAAGTCAAATTCGTTCACTCCTCCCTGCTTGTTCTTGCCCCAACTTAGTTTGTAAAGTAATGCATGAGGTCGGACAATTAATTTCGCAAACTCGTTCTAGAAAAAGTGGTACGTACCACACTGCTGAGTGTCACTGCGGTCACCTTCGGAGCACTCCCCCTGGGAAGCTGTGCACCGACACCAGTGCCTAGTCCACCCGCCAAAGCAATTTTGGAACCTTTTTCTGCAATGGCTGTCAGAGCTGTTGTCATGCCCAAAATCTGACAAGTAAGTGTGCAACCTTGCCACTGCACCCTTTATGTTGACAGCACTGTGCAAACAACTCGGTCACCTTGCCAAGGTTAGGACACCTGACCGAGATGTTTGTACAGGGCAGAGATCCTTTCTGAGAAAGATGGGCCAGCTCCACAAAGACAATTATTAATATTTACTCTTTTCCTTAGAAATTTCTGCTGAGATTTCCTAACCCTCTTTGGTATCTCATTTCAATATTATTTTAACACCACCAAGGACACTCGCTGTACTGTCTCTCAGCATCTATCAAATCTAAATGTCCTTATGCTTGGATCACGACCATGAGGAAAGGAATGGATGGTTCTACCACTCAGCCACACAGGGAGAAGTCGTGGACATGGGGTTGGATGGTGCCAGTCTCTTCACCGCCAGTTTGTATTTCATCCTAATGAATTGCTTCTGACGTAAAATAGCACAACCCATGGGATGACTTATTTAAGCTACGTGACACAATGAAAAAAGCAAGGATGAAAATTCAGTACAAAACGTAAGGCGGTTTTGTGATCACTTACTGAGGATGGGTCCTGAAAGGCGAGGGAAGTTCTGGATTAATTTGTTGTTGTCGTCACTATCCCCAAGTGCACACACCCCTCCTGCCATGTAATGGGAGGAGTCTGCAAGGGAAAGAGACACATCCACATGACTAGCTGCACACAGGCACCCTATTGCTCTCGTTTTTCAAAAATGATGGTGCCTGAACTATTTTTCACATTATTAGCATGTGCGTGACGAGCACAAAATGACCTTCACATTTAAAGTCCAGATTTTATTATTCTTGGTGGAAATGACAAAAAACTGTTTCATCTTCTGGCCAAGAATTTCTGAAATGGCTCTTCTCCACCTGCTGACCATTGATACACAGGCTTATTTAACCATGAGGAAATGGAACACTTTTAGTCTATTTTCAAACTCGCTTGAAAAGGAAGTCAGAAGGTAAGTAGTCAGAGTGGAGAGTAAGTGCCCCGGATTCATGGGTCTCAAAACATTCTGCAAGAATTCCTGTCACAAAAGGGAATTGGTAGCTGATGTCAAAAGGAGCTTGGAGACCAATCATCTTCCTTGTACCCCCTCTACTGTGATATTTAAATAGAAGACTTTAGGGCATTGTAGCCTCACCTTGGTACAGCCTCCTAGGCCCCTAAAAACGCTCTCTAAATCCCGCCT
The DNA here is from genome assembly GCA_004026885.1 of Lyroderma lyra. Classification (NCBI taxonomy): domain Eukaryota; kingdom Metazoa; phylum Chordata; class Mammalia; order Chiroptera; family Megadermatidae; genus Lyroderma; species Lyroderma lyra. The sequence goes on from PVJL010004342.1 coordinate 127,303, forward strand.
TATCTCACAGGTCAAATCTTTCCCCACCCATAATTTCTCTTTCTTTCTTAAACTGGAGAATCTGAGAACAAGGGGAAATGATTTCCTCAAGTTTGCTACGGTGGTGAGCTCTACATTCAGGCTTTCTTGATGCCGGCTCCTTCTGGGGATGACTTCACCCTAGAGACTTATCCCAGGTGTAAACTACCCCATGACTGATCAGCAGACTTCCCATCTGAATAATACTGGGACTTCAACACCCCAGAAGGGCTCTCGTACTGTTGTCACTAACAGAAAGTACAGTTACTAGACCCATATGTTCAGCAAACATGTCCACTTACGTATGTCCTGTTTTTATTCCATTTTCTGTTTCCCCCATATTTATTTGCATCCATGGAGCTTGTTTTAGACTTTAAACCCAAGTTGTCCTGGATGATAGTATCTATAAACAGGTACTTAAATATCTTTTGATAAATAATGATAGTCAGACTTCAAAATCTGTACACACGTCTCATAGGAAAGGAGAGGAGAAGGAAGGAAGATCTGGAGAGTTCAATGGAGCCAATGTATGGGTCATAAATTTCTTAGCTTCCACGTTGGTGCATAATATCCGCGATTTAGGGTGGAAACAGAGAAAAAGGATGCTTTGTATTATCTATTAAATTGGACGAGGAAAGAAAGCTAACTATATACAGCGTAGTGATAAATCGACCATAAAAATCATTTATTCTAACACCCTCATCTTAGATTAGGGAGCTGAGGCCCGGAGAGGGTATAGTGAACCCACGGACACTTTCCTGTAATTACAGTTCTGCAGGCCGGCATCCCAGGAGCTGCGGAAATTTCCCGAGGCCAATAGAGGGATCCTCCCACATAAGGACTCACTTAGAATGCTCCTGTGATTAGCCCTTCAGCAGTAATTGAGGAAGAGTGCCCCTCACGAATGCCAGCCCCCGGGGGCACGGACACCACAGGGGTTTGGTTATAGTCGCTGTACCCGTGACCAGAGCTTCATTTGGAGACACGTTCTCATAAGCGAGAGGCTCCTGTTTGCTCAAGGTTCCTAACTTCATAGAAAAGCTCCAATTACAGGGGCCTAAGTGAGGCTTCGCAGGGTCGATATGTATCTGACCAAGTTTGAAGTTTATTTCACCAGGTTTGATTACTGATGTTAAAAAGGAAGACTGTCTTTTTATTATATCCATTGTCCTTTTCTCTCTCACTCCCTTTCGCTAAGTGTTTGGCGTGTTGTAGACACCCAAGGAATTTGGTTGTTGATGAAATCAGGATGACCTGATCTTAAGTGAAGATCGTGTGTGTGTGTGTGTGTGTGTGTGTGTGTGTCCCGTGGCACTATTCACTGTGAAGCTTTCCTGTGGACCCACCTTCCCTCTAGTAATAGCTTCTTCCTCTGGTGTTCCTTTTCTACCGACACTTTCTCAACAGAGTCACTGCATATCCTGCCTGTCCCGTTCCCTGTCGTCTAGCCAAGGCTTCAGAAATCACAAAAACAGGCTGAGAATCAGAACCCACAGCTACTCCAGTCTGATTTGGCCACCAGAGGCCTGGGAAGAGACTTTTTGGAACAACCACACAATAAAGAGGAAGAGTTAGCAGGCAATCAAGCTTCTAGTTTCATTGTTGAATTGAGAAGCAGAGAATGAGACCCCCAACTCCCTCCCGCAAAAGGATGACCAAAGAGATCTGGTCAGTTTGCAACACAATGAACACTCCAGTAGCACAGACAGTAGGTTTAGCTGCAATGCTGCTGAGAGAGAGAGAGAAAGAGAGAGAGAGGGAGAGAGACAGAGAGAGGGAGAGACAGAGCAGGAGAGACAGAGAGCAGGAGAGACAGACAGAGAGAGGGAGAGGGAGGCAGAGACAGAGAGAGAGAGGGGGAGGGAGAGGGAGGGAGGGAGACAGAGGGAGACACACACACACACACACACACACACAGAAAGAGAGAGAGAGAGAGAGAGAGAGAGAGAGATGTCTTTTCAGAAGACTCTGAACTGGGCCTAAAGGCCCATCACGGGTCACGAATTCTCCCTTTTAACCACAGAGGGTCGGAAAACGGGCTGTTTCATCAGTGCAGTGGGATTTCCTACCTCTGTAGTACTGGAATAGTGACCACAGGAGACTCCAGAATATACTTTTAAGGTCAACAAAGATGCTGGGATGTTTTTGCTCAGCTCAAGATCTTGTTTCCTCCCCGAGCCTTCCATGTACCTCCCCCTTGTTGGGGCTGGTGAGTGACATCAGAATCATAACTGGTGATGTCACCGTCCCTATAGCAACAGGGTGAGGCCACCAGACATTGAGTCATGAAAGGACAGGGGGAGGGGTGAAGATACACACCAAGGCTCTGATGCTTGCTTTGAAAGGATTGGCTTTACTTTCTCCTGATTATTTTTTTTCCTGTAAGTGTGGAATTTAGGTAGTGGACAGAAGAGGGGGAAATTTTGCTTAAGACCTCAGAGTATTATGTACTGACAAATCCAGATGGACGCAGAGAATAAGAATTAAAATAATTGGGGGGTATGTCTACTAGTAATAGATGTTTTAGGCAAAGCGCATGGAATCACTTCATTTTGTGGGATCCAGCCTGGACTCTTTCTCATTATAAACATCTTGCTTTGATGAAAAAAAAAGTTTTGAGATATTTTGCCTAAGCTGACAGTCTTTGGGTTAAAATTCATTTCCGATGATCAGAGACACAGTAGCACTGGCCACCTGAGGAACTGCAGTGGCATAAATCTGACCAAAAGACATAGGGATGGCAATTTCTAGGCTTGAGGAGGACTTTATTACTGGCACATTCTCTTTGGAAATGTTGCCTTAGCAACTCTTAAGTGATGACTAAATATAGGACCAATATAATTTCCATTAAGCAAACAGAATCTCTGGTCAAGGCCACAAGGATTCAAAACGTTAACAAATTCAAAAGTAACTGGTTTATTATAGGTTTCCTTCAATAATCTTATTTATGTATTGATGATTCTTTATACTAGGTCTCTTTCTTCATCTTTGAAATAAAGACACTGGGCTCCTCCAATCCCTTCTGGCCCTAACATTCTACAATTCTGACACTTCAGAGGTTATTTGAATAAAACCACACACAGTACATGCATGTAGCACTTACGTTGATAAAGCACTTACACATCCATTGTCACCTGGTCCTCACAATGACCCTTTGAGGTAACAAGGCAGGTATCATTTTCCCTTTTAAGACAAGTGTAGAAGCTTGCTCAGGCCACAACTAGTAACTGGTAGAACCAGAACTGGGATTTGATAGTCTGAATTTTAAGTCAGTGCTCTTCCAACTGTATCATGTCACCTTGAAACGAGCATTTAGGACATGTGGCAGTGTGGGACTTGGAGGTGTAAAATAACATAATTGGCAACGTTATCCGGGTGTTAACAGGTTGCTGATGATACTGGGTCTGTCAATTTATCAGAACCGGGTAAGTATGTTTATATTCATATTCACCCCAGAATGAAACCTCCCAAATGCTACGTGCTGAATGAGCAGAGGTTGCGGCCAAGAAAAAGATGGCATCGCATTAGTAAATTTCTCTGATAAAGTCAAGAGTTTCTTTCCTCTTCCAATTCATTTTGGTAGGTGACACTACTGTGAATAGTGGGAGTGGGGTGGAGTGGGACCAACCAATCTTACAGGTCTTTTGTCCATCCCAGCAATGCACACTTCCTGAAGAAAAAAAAAAAAAAAAAAGCATGGAAGAATGACCAAGTCTAGAAAGATCCCCTACAGTAGACTGTTTTCTGAGAAGCCCAAGGTGGCTGTCTCCAAATCTGGGATCTTGAATAAACTCGGGGACCAAAATCAACTATTTAAAAATGCAAGTATTTAATGTTTCTGGAATCTCCCCAGGCTGTAGATAACCTCTTTCTAAAATAATGCAGATTGTCAAGAGTCCGCAGGGAAAGAAAAACAACAAACCGTTGCTCTAGAGCCATCTTGAGTTTCTTCTAGAAAAATGTGCAGAGGGCATGCATGTCCGCTCCACTTTACACAACAGTTTAGGAGGTTCACGACTTCGTGGAGTCCGCTTACGAATCACACCCCAGGTTAAGAACCCTGGATTCGTGTGTCAGGTGGTGATAAGCGCTTTGATCCAGACTCGGAGCTGGTGCAGACACGCACGACTGAGCAGGCCAGGAAAGAGGGGAACGGCGCGGGCAGAGGCCGGGGCGGGGAATGGGCTTCGGCGAGGTCGACGTGCACGGCCCCATCGCCGTTTCTCTTCCTCCCGGCTTCCCCGCACCACCTCTGCCCCGGACCCAGGCTCTCTCCGAAGAGAGCTTCCGGGGCTCAGGGGCCACGCCTGCGCCATCCCCCAGCCTCCCCGGGGCGTCGCTCTCTGGCATTTTCAGGGAACGACGAAGTGAGGGTCGGGAAAGCTGAGTTCGGCTTCTGCCACTTTGCATGCCCTTGAGACGGCCATGGGCTGACTCTGAACGTTGGGCTTCTCGCCACAGGAGATTGCCCTCGCGGTCCATTCTGTGATCCGAGATCCCGGCCGCGGGATTCGTTTCTTTTTAGTTCCCTCCTAACCCCCGCTCCTTCACGTTCCCTCCCTCGCGTCTCCGTCTCTCTTGCCCCAGCGCTCCAGTCTGTCGCACTCCACGACGATCTCCGACCAGCCCCCTGTTTTCCCGGCCTGCGCCTGCGCGGAAAGGCGAAGTCGGTCACTTTTGACCCAGCTGCGTAGCCGTAGTCGGCCGGAGCGCCAGGGAGCGGGGCATTGTGGGAGAAGATGGCGGCCGCCGCTCACCTCCGCGGTGTCCGGGCCCTGCCAATGTCACGTAAGTGCCCCCCAGGAACACCGGCCCCAGGTCGGCATTCGGAGACGCGACTCCCTGGTCACCGTGGTTTTTCTAGGCCCGGAGCTGTTGCGGGACAGTCTCCCTTTCTTTTCCCTCTTCCTGGCTCCCACACGAAAAAGGTG